>VZSC01000941.1:101880-123593 GCA_013398225.1 Steatornis caripensis | reverse complement strand
GTAGAAAGCCACCAAATTTGTCAAGCACGATTTGCCTTTAGTGAAGCCATGCTGACTNAACCTCTGATATTCTGTGATTCTGTGACAGTGTCAAATACGTTATGCAAGTCCATGTAGATGACGTCAGTTGCTCTTCCCTTGTCCACCAATGCTGTAACCTCATCGTAGAAAGCCACCAAATTTGTCAAGCACGATTTGCCTTTAGTGAAGCCATGCTGACTGTCACCAATCATTTCCTTAATTTCCATGTGACTTAACATAGTTTTCAGGAGGATCTGCTCCATGATCTTGCCAAGAACAGAGGTGAAGCTGACTAGCCTGTAGTTCCCCAGGTCTTCCTTTTTTACCTTTTTAAAAATGGGTGTTTTCTTCCCCTTTTCCATTCAGTGGGAACTTTACCAGACTGCCATGACTTTTCAAAAATGAGGGATAATGGCTTAGCAAATTCATCTGCCATTTCCCTCAGGACTTGTGGATGCATCTCATCAGATTCGATGGACTTGTGAACTTTCAGGTTCTTTAGATGGTCTTGAACCTGATCTCTTACACTGAGTCGTTCTTCATTCTCCCAGTCTTNTTGTCAAGCACGATTTGCCTTTAGTGAAGCCATGCTGACTGTCACCAATCATTTCCTTAATTTCCATGTGACTTAACATAGTTTTCAGGAGGATCTGCTCCATGATCTTGCCAAGAACAGAGGTGAAGCTGACTAGCCTGTAGTTCCCCAGGTCTTCCTTTTTTACCTTTTTAAAAATGGGTGTTTTCTTCCCCTTTTCCATTCAGTGGGAACTTTACCAGACTGCCATGACTTTTCAAAAATGAGGGATAATGGCTTAGCAAATTCATCTGCCATTTCCCTCAGGACTTGTGGATGCATCTCATCAGATTCGATGGACTTGTGAACTTTCAGGTTCTTTAGATGGTCTTGAACCTGATCTCTTACACTGAGTGGTTCTTCATTGTCCCAGTCTTTGCCTTTGCCTTCTGTGACTTGAGTGGTGTGGCTTGAGCACTTGCAGAAGATGACTGATGCAAAAAAGTCATTGAGGACCTCAGACTTCTCCATATCCCAGGTAACCAGGTCTCTTGTTTCCAGTCTTCCTTTTATCACAGATGTACCTATAGAGGCTTTTCCTGTTGCCCTTGAGGTACTTGGCCAGAAGTACATATCACATATAAATATATATGTTATATGTAAAGATAAATATGTGTATTTTACCATTCTAAAGTTACATAAATACAGCAAATTCTGGATCAGTATTTTCTTGGTACTCTTTTTTTATACTTTATTTATATATACCAAAAAACTCCTTTTCTGAACATGTGATAAATTAAACACTGGCATTGAATGATAGTCCGTGAGTTTGGCTATTATTGTCCCTACAAGGATTTTATATTTCATTTACATTATTAGCAATGAGATTATCTTGGAATTATTTAACTTTAGCTTATTTTCTTTATGTAAGATGCTTATCTCTGAATTTATTATGCAAAGTACAGAACACTTGTTGTTTATACTGCTAAGAATTGAGGGTTTTAGCTTTGCAGTGTAAAGAAGGTGCCTTATTGTAATGGAGGTAATTTAAAATTTTCCTTTATTTTTCATTTTATCAAGGGCTTTTGTATAGAAAGTGTGTTATTTAAACAACAAAAGAATTTTATAGCACCTGTAGTATGACTTTGACTTGCATTCATGAAACAATTGTAAATCTGTTAGCACTCCTGTTACACTTGAAATGGACCAGCTTTGATTTCAGTTGGAGCGATTTCCTGGCACAAAAGAACTACATTTTTCATCAGAGAGTACAGTGTATCTTGGAAAGCAGACCTCCTCTGTAGGAGACTAGAGTGAATCAGTGTATAAAACAGCCCCTGCTTTTACCAAATTTCTAGAGATGTTCAAGTGTAATTAAACACTCCATATTCTCTACACTGCTCTCTTAATATTATATAACACAAAGAGAATATGTTTGAGTTCTGTACCAAGACCTCTGATCCACTCCTTAGTTATTCTATGAAACCATTTTCTAGGTTTTTATTACATCAATATATTTACATAATTCCTTTCAATATAATTAAAATTACCTAGTCTTGCATGCTTCCATTGTGGATTAAAATTTAGCAGTTGTATCTATATATATGCACAAAACCCTCAGAACTACAATAATCTTTTTTTTGTTTCTTCCTCCCCACCCCACCAAATGTTCTAAGCACTGCTCTAAGCTCAGTAAAAATCACGTCTATTTTTTATAATTGGGTCACTTTCATTTATGTATCTGGATATGGATTTAAATACCTATATTTAGGAAACTTCCTTTGAAGCTGTTGGCCTTTGGCATCCATTCTCCATTTAGCTGATCAAATATTTATTTTTGAAAGCTGTGAGATCAAGGGTGGAATCTGGTCAATTTTCTGACATTTAAAAATTGCTGATTCCTAACAGCAGTAGAATAAACAATCATCTCCAGCATGTCTTTTTCATTCTAACTTTGAAACTGAAGTAGATTCAGAATATTTAGTAAATGTTAATATTTTTAAATTCAAACTATTGCATTAAAATGAGTGTTAGGTATTTTCTGATCTTCTAAGATTAAAGAGAAATTATGTTATTTGCAGGAAGATGAGTTGTCTATTTTTACAGAATAATCTTTTATTATGCATTATTTTGCATCTATTATGATGGATTCCATATTAGGTGAAGTTTACAGTGTATATATCCTGACTGCAGTGTTAGAACACAGATTGAGAGCTGTATTTGAACTGACGTTATTAATAATAATTAAATTTTCTCATCTGTTTACACTGTCCGCAGTAAGAAATGCCCACTTAATTTGCTTCTGTTGTTTTCTGGACTAACTAGTAAAGCTGAATTCACCACAAGTCCCCTTAGGTTATGAAAGAGTAAATGTCTCACACTTTGTTTAAGGAAAATATCACCACTCTCTGGTGTGTTGTAAGTTCCTCAGGGACTTTCTGTGGATCCCTGTGGATGCATTGGGAGCTGAGTCAGACTGAACAAAAAATCTGAACACATTTTTTCTTAGCCCCTTGACTCTCTAGGCCTTTTTCCTGTACAAGCTTCAACTCTTTGTACAAGAAAAGGTGGGGGAAATGACTGGTTATGCCCATGTAATAATTATGACTTATGAGAATAATTAGTTTTTCCCCTTGTCGGCCTTTACTAAGGGTAGTAACTTTTTATATGAAAATATTTCTCCTTTTACCCACAATAAATACTTAAACCCACATTTTTGTCTAAAAGTTTGCTACTCAGATAAAGAAAACCTTGAACTGAAAAATTGGGCCAGTCTTTCATGGAAAACATGTGGGTTTTTTTTACTCTGGATGAAGATATATCTTGTTTCCCTGCTGTTCTGTTATTCCAGCTGTGTTTATTAACTGAAGTATATTTTCAAAATGGTCTATGAGAACAGACTGACCAACTTCGTTAAGAATTTATAATGTGTTCCTTCTAAATTTAAGCTCTTAAAGGGACAAAATTTTGATCTTTACTCTGTTTCCAGTTTCTTCCACTTAAGCTACACAGCCTGCTCTTCCTTATAGTAGTAGATATTATTATGTCTGCAAAAAACCCTAACAGTTAGAGTTATGTTATGATTGGTACTACTGACATCATAAGGTAAAGTACAATGAATGTCAATTATCCTAGCAAATTCAAGATAATCTGTTCACATTTGAATTTAAATAAAATACTGGAATAAATAAGGGTTTTTCCATTGTGCTTGTGGTATTTGTTAACTTCACAAATCTTTTTCAGTTCATGGCTTTAGAAAGTATTCATTAGTACTACTCTTAACACAATCTGTTGGATCAGTATAATTAGACACCTTCCTGTTTTCAAAATCCATGCCTCCAAACCAACTCCATGATTATACAAAAGAAAATCTATTCTTTGATCCAAGTCAAGCTGAACCATATTTATATACAAGTGAGAGTTGATTTATTTTATATTCCCAATAAAGTAGTAAGCTTGAAGAAATAATGCTTATTACCTATTTTTTTTTAAAAATAACATTCAGTTCTTTCATTACCACCCCTAAACCACGGCAAAGGCCTGGTTCTTTATTTCTGTAGCTGTAAAGCATGCAGACAATGTATGTAATTACCCATGTGGTTTCCTCAGAGGTAAGCATTCAAGCATTCTTGCTATATGTAAAGCTACATAGCATCTGTAAATGTCATTGTTGTTTCAGATCAAGATGCTTTCACTGAGGAGGACTTGAAAATACTAACTCCTTTTTTCATGTAAATAGATAGGAATGGTTAACCAAACCAGTATGAGAACATTATATGTGTGCGTGTGAGTGAACATGTGTTTATCTGGGGAAGGAGGGAGCAGGTTTATTAAGGCAATCCAAAGAGCAAGGAAGTGCTTTTCTTTGCTTTAGCTATATAAGGTCATCAAGTTCTAGTAAAATAAGACAAATGTTGTAACAATTTAAGGATATGTTGAATTGGCTCTATTAACATACAGCAAAATGATTTTAAACTGTCACAATCAGGACTCTTATGCAGTGTGGTAACTCACTTAAGGATGCCGATTTTTTTCTTTTAATAACCGAGAGTGCTGTATGTCAGCCATAACACTACTTAAAGCCACTTTCATACACACAAAGTCTACAGCTTCAGTGTGATTTGCAGAAGCAGTGGAAATGGCTGCTGTCAGCTTCAGAACAGATGAGGAACAAAATCTGTCACGAACCTTGAGAACTTAATATATCACTAAAGACAGTTAATTTAGCAGCCATGACCCATGTAGGCAACAGAATTAATAGCAAATCTGTTCAGCAATGATGTTCTCCCTGCTGTGCCACTGGGAGTGCAAGTCAATATTCCGATTTCAGCAGCGTTTCCTGTATAGCCTGGTCTGGCTCTGCTCCCCTATCACATACTTCCTTTTGCTTCACGGTAGCCAGTTACAATGTTTCTAAACTCATCATGTGTTTATTTTGATTAAGATGTTTTCTCAATCTTTGAGATGTGCTGAATTAAATGAATTTTGGGGTTACAACATTAAATAGATGCAGGAATAATTTCAAATCCTTTTACTGCTGGACCCTTATATTGAATTTTGAAAGTACTGTATTTTCTTCTGAAGTCTTCTGTCCTTTTATGTGAACTAAAATTAAGAAAACAGTTGGCACAGAGCTTTTGTCACAGGTATATGGTGACTATAGTGGTAAGACTACTCTAGCAATGTTTCAAGGTTTATTTTCCAAGCTCTTCTTGCAGTATTTTTTCTGTCAAGAGATCACTTTGCAATACTGCTGAAATGAACTTACCAAATACACAGCTGGATAAAACAGCAGGAAAACCAGATATATAGAAAAACCCAGCAGGTTTCTATCCAGGCTACCTCAAATACCAGTTTTGTTGGCAGAAAGTGAAACTGTGTTATCCTGAAAGTAGTTTTATCTATATTGAGTCATACTTAATCATATTCATGTGTCTAAAATGATGGAAATACCAATAGAGGTTTAAAACACCAAACACATAACAATATTGCTAAAGTTCTTGGCCATTTCAGAGATGCTGTTATAATACATCTATAAACAGTGATATTTTTAAAATTGTCAAGAACTTTTTTTAATTTAGAACAGAATTTTAAGGTTTTATTCAAAACTAAAATTTGCTAGTTTAGAAACAAGAACTGTAGTGAGACTTTTTGAACTACAGAAATAATGCTTTCCTTTCTATAATGTGTGCAAGAAAAAGCCCCATCAGCTTTAGCTTACATTTTAAATAGAAACAAGATGATTAAATCTCTTTAAATGCATATCTTCAGTTACTTCAGTGTTTGAACAGACTTATTTCAGAACTAGAGTCACATATTGATTTAACTTTGGTGTTTGGTTTCCTTCCTTCCTTCCTTCCTTCCTTCCTTGTTTCTTTTTTAATTGGGTGAGATAAAATCAGCCATTTTTACTTTTTGTCAAAGACTGCCTTTAGCTTTACACAGTTGCTCTGAGAATTCTGAGAACTCAGTCCACCAACTAGTACTTATGCAATGCAGGTACTCCCCAGAACCACGACTATGTTTTTGAATGACTGTGCCTGCAGGCTAGAAAACAAGTCAAGTACATACATAGGCAGAAAGTTACATGAACTGGTATAACAGGAATAAGATAAATAACAAAACTAAGTAAGATTTCCGGCATACAAATCCTCTGTCAGATATGAAATGGAAAAAACCTAAGCTAGTTTCAAAATGAGAACAATCACTCTGCATTTAACTAAAACATGTCAGTAAGATCACTTGAATAGAAAAAGGAGACTTTGGGCACCTGTGGAGTAGTAGAAGTATTATTGGGGGAAACAGAGCTGATAAGGAGTATTTCTCCTAAGGGAAGGCTAAAGATGTAACTTATAGCCTGTCAAATACAAAGAGATTAACCAGGGACGGAGGAAGGAAGGGTCAGAAGAGAGAAATATTGTAAAGTATTAAATAAATCTACGTGGAATTTTCTGAACACCAGGACTGGTAGTAAAAAATAGAGGGATCTTTCTGTGGGAAATGTTCTTCCCCTGGTAGCTGCCACTCTCCCTTTCCCACGGTGTGAGGTTGTTGAGATCACACTTGCCAGCCTATGAAACAACGGGTGGATGGCGACCTCTCTGAGGGCTCTGACAATGCTCAAGATGGCAGGTTAGGCCAGAAACACTCCCAAGCTGGGGCTGTTCAGAGCATCCAAGCAAGCCTCCTCAGAGTGTAAGGGATTTGCTGTTGAAAAGAAGCCCTTTATCCTTCAGTATCTAAGAAGTTAGGAAGGCATTTTGAAGATAACACTTTCCAATACAGGGATTTGAGTTTTCAACAAGTCTTTCATGTATTTGTGCAACCGTAATCTTCTTTTCTTTAATTATCTTGTCATTGAATCTCAAAGTATACATCTGTCAAACATTTAAAATCATTATGAAAACTCTGCCAAAAAAGCATTAAATTCTATCCAAACATTCCATATTCAAAAATATTTTTTGACTAAGCTTTTGGAAGCACGACCTAGTAATCATTATGTAATCAAATACACCCTGCCATGGACATATACTGGTTGGAAAGAAAACATCAGGGAAAAAGAATCCTATATTAGGTCATCAACATACTTCTAAAATAATGTAATTGTGTTATTGTGACCCTTGCATACTATCACTTCATCTGTTCTTTAGCTCGTTAGCACAGCTGTTTACATAAACGCTTCAGTGCAGAAATGACTGTTTTCTGTAATGTGTCTTGCTTTTGGTGAAATACTTTGGTGAAATACTGTATTTCCAAGTGTTGCTTTTGTGTTTTTATAAACCTTGAATAAGAATTATATCACCAGATAAGCATCTTGAATTTTGTTTTGTTCCTCTCCCTCAAATGTACTTTGGAGCTTTAAAGGTCTCACATCTTTGAGAATTGAGTACATCTCCTCTGTGTCTTTTTTGTTTCATTATTCCAATTTTAATTTTTCTCTTTTCCCAAAATTTCTTGTAATTTTCTTGTTTTTGTCACCTTCCACACAAGCTTTTTTCTTTTTCTAATCTACTTACTAACCTACTCTTTCGTTTCTTTTGTCCAAGATTGTGTACTTCCTCAGTTTTCTTGAATAGTTTCTTCAAAATTCAGGATGCAACATCTTGTCAGAGGACATGATTACCAGTGTACAACAGAAGAAAGAAATGCTCCCAAAGTGCCTAACATGGTGAAACAGATGAGAATAAAAAGTAATGGAAATGCTAGTTGAAACACTAAAGAAGTAATTCTGAGAATGTGAAGAGAAAACGGACTGCACTGTTTCTTTTTCTGGAGCCAACTTAGTTGCCAGTGCTCAGATAAGAAAAGCTTACAGAAGTTTGGGATAAGGAGCATAACAAGGTGTGAGTATTCCACTTTTTTTGAGAACATACAAATTATGAATGGTATGACAAGGGACGAAAATGGAAGAATTAATTTGGAAAAAAAATGCATAATGAAATATCATTTGGAAACAAAACAACAGAAAATCGTATTTACTAGCCTTACTAAAGGCTTAAATAACCTTCCATGATATTGCTTACCTTTTACTTCCCAGTTCAAGGTAGCCATTGCCTCTCCAATAGATGGCTAGGAACTTTTTTTCTTTTAAATCTACTGATTTAAATCTACTGATATCAGTCCAAAAAATGAATGACTCTGAAAATTTATGACTTTAGTCAATTCACTACAGTGATTGAATTTGTATGTGTATTTTTAAGAAATTTTTGTGCACAGGTATCATAGTATTTTCAAAGGCTGCTAAGTAATTTAGGCTCTTCAGATTATTTTCTGGAAACATCAGTTGTGTTGGTTTTTCCTCTAAATTTCTTCCTTCCATTAGATATTGATCCCATTTTTCTAGCCATAACCTTGAAAGAAATAGCTCAAACCCTATCTCTTAAACTCTAGGAATCCACCAACCACAGCTTAAAAAACATGTTCTAAAGCACTGGTTTGTCAAAGATCTGGAACATGTATCTGTTTGATATAGTCCTATCTACACCTACATTGCTGTGTAAACACATATATAATAACTAGTAGTTTGATCTTCCATTTGACCTGTACATTTTGAGAGTTCTCTTGGTTTTAAAATGACTTCTGAGCAATATAGAATACATATGTCCATTTACAAGTTGAGCTTGGGTCAGTTGAACTAAAAGTCCCCTGCTTTCAGCAAGCTTCCAAAGTAATCTCTATCCAGCGCTATTCAGAGTTATTTTCTTTGTTTCATCACTCCTGTAGTGGCTAGAAGTTGCCATGCTGCCAGCATGAAAGTCTTGCACAACACAATGATCAGCTTAGTATAACTCTAAGGTAGAAAGATACAAAGAAAAGGAGGAAAGATCTCAATAAATGGAGGTTAATAAATGTCATTTGTTATTTGGGGAGCTTGTACACTCACCTGATACTTTTATTTAATTTAATTGTTTAATCAGAGCTTTCAGTTAAATCAGATATAAAAACGTCTTAAAAGCAGTTGCTGAAACAAATAGATTTGCTTAAGTGAATAACAACAGAAGCAAAAATTCTTGATATTTGCTGGTTATTAGTTGTAAGGAAATGGCTTTGCTGCTTTGAATCCAGCAAAGCTATGGGAAGGACAAGAGGGTTTTGATATTCTCTTCACAGTGAGGGGAGAATCTTATGTTGATGAGGTTTGACAGAATCTTCAAAATCAAAATGACTGACACAAATCAAAGGACACGTGTAAAGTTGCTATGAACAAGCTCACACATTTTTGCAATGTTTGTACACATAATCAATTACAGAAGGAAAAGCCTCTTGTCCCAGCTAAGAGAGGGGTAAAACTGTCACTAAGTTTATTCCGAAGAGAGATTCATCAGCTTTGTAGAACACCTCCAGGGAAAACAGTGACTTCAACTATATGTTCAAATCAGAGCATTACTCTTGCACCATACAGCATAGGGGTATTTCAGCCAGTTCTAGAACTGAACACTAAATATTTCTGTGCAAGACTCTCATATTAGAGAATCTCTGTATTTGTTTTTATGTATATATAAAATCTTACTATTAATATGGCAATATATTAATGTATTAATTCATATTGCATACAATTGTCTCTTGTTTTGGTTGTTTATAACATTGTTCAAAGACCCTAGTGTTGTGAAAGTAAGGTTGTATTTTCTTTAAGAAAATATTACAAGGAAGTGAAGGAGTAGCAGAATGATTTACTCATGATTACACACTAAGTCAATGGCAGAGCCAGAAATGAAACCAGTGCTTCTGCTTTAGCCATTCCACATTTCACCTTGGAATGTCCTCAACTTACTTTAACTATATCAAGTTTACTCTGACATTATTTTTGTTGCTTCTCTTCCTCTCCTAACCCTTCAAATTAAGTGAAAGGAAGGCCATGAGATCAAAGAGATGTCCCGGAGGACATCTGGTAATTTTGAGCCCAAGATGGAGAAAAGTGAACACTATTTCTCTTGCTTTCTTACAGGAGAGAAGTTTTCAGTATTTAACAGTAGGCTATTGATCACTGCTGTCTTACTGCTGAACAGTTAATTTTAAATTCCGTTTGGCTGTTATTATATACGAAATGTTTCAAGTTTTGTATCAGCAACACATACTGCAAGCATTTCTGTGTACTTCAACAAAAAGACTGCAAGACTCACATAATTAATACTTGCTTGCATATCTGTAGCATAAACCGAATGGGTTGAAATTTTGCCTTTTTATAATGAGCTGTACTTGTAATATTTCTGTTGTTTTCTCAGTCCCTTACTGCAACCTTTTTTTTGATTACTTATCCTTTGCATTAAAACAATTTCATTTTGCTTTCTTTGTGTAAGAGACAATCTCTCAAAGGAAAAAATACCTTGATAGAACAGTAGGAAGATACTCAATAGTATTAGTTTATCTACCTGTCTTTATAGCATATAGCAACAAAACTCTGTAGAAATGGATGAGCCTGCCCGAAAGAATCCACAATTAGAAAGGCAGAATTGCACTGAAAGAGAGGAAAAAATGAAGATTTGACAATTGTAGTCTGTATAGCTAGCAGGAATTATAATGTTGTCCTAGGCAGAAAGATAAAGGTCAGTCAACATATTTTGCTAATAAGGAGGTGTATGGGAAAAGGAATATTATTTTCACAACTTTGAAATCTGGTTTTGCTCTGATTGGGAGTGAAAATAAACAATTTCATGCCTCTCCAGAAGGTGAGCCCTTGGAGTGACATGGAAACTGCAAAGTTTGGGCTTCCTTGGAAGGAACAGATCTTGTGGTGGCTTGCACTGCAACAGAGCAGCTTGGGACTCCTGGGGTGCTTTTCCCTATTCAGCAAACTATCCTCAGCCAAGTTACAAGAAAAACGGAGTTCCTCCTTACTGTGTCGAGAGAAAAGCTATATTGAGATTCAGGCAATATTAGATTGTCTCAAGAATTATTCAGGTTACCTATTTCTTATGCAGAGAATATTACATATCTGGAATTTAGATGAACTAACTTGTTTCTAGACTTATTTTGATAGACCAGAACTAAAATGGGTGAAAGTTACAATATTAAAACAGAGAGTGAACAGAAAATATCTAAGAACTGGTGATCAATCTGCTGCTTTATTCTTCACAAAGCTCTACATAATGTACAGTGATCATTTCTGTAAGAATATTTGGAGGAAACTTATCTCATTTTCCTGTGGGGTAGCATTCACAGAAAGAGCTTTCTAGAATAACATATAGCTATGTAAAAAATAACTGTATTTTGAATTGCTTCAAATAATTGAATTAAGACATTTGTTGGCAGATTATGAAAGTGGAAGAATAATCTGGATCCTTTAGTAAATTTGAGATATAAATGAAAGAACAAGACAGCTCTAGATTAAAATATCTGAATGTTTACTTGTCAGTGTCTGCAAGTTTAAAAGATTTCTAAACTCTTCTTAGCATTCCTAAGATCTTGATTCAGTTGCCTAAACATAGGTGTCCGGTACCATTTGAGGCCATTTATTGTTACCCAGGATAAACACACAGAGCTCGCAGAGAGGTCATAAAACTTGAGACCTCTAATGTCCTCTTGTAGAAGGGCCACCAAGGATATTAAAGACATTCCATATGGTGCTTGACCGAGTCAACCGAGGAAAAATCCTGAGGAATATAATCCATGGAGTCTAGGCATTTTTTCAGATTACCCTAAAGTAGTGGCTGATTAACAGAGTAGAACTCCAGACTCCATATTCAGTGTTGACTTGATTTTAATAGATTATAATTCCAAGTTAGGGATGTCTTGCACATGTAGACACCCACCTTCATTCATCTGAATGTAGATGTCAATCTGTAGCTGAATCACATCCTAGATTATGATTACACAGAGTTTTCAGGAACGTGGTAAAACTGAGGAGTTGCCCCAGATAATAGAAGACTACAGTTGGTAGATGAAAAGTGTCACTTGGAACTGAGACTTCAAATTAACTTTAGTAGGATGAAGAGACACTGCAAAGGAGGTTATTAAGACCACTTAGAATTTAAAGTGAATGCAGGAATAGGCAGAGAATAAATGGACAAGATGAGAATAGAGTATTCTGTCTTCAGAAAAGGAAGGTATGAAATATAAGTGGAGGGGCAAAAAATTTCTGTTTTAAATAAAATTATATATACAGTATTTATACATAGATATATGCATATCATACAGGTACATAATGCAGTTCACAGGAGACATAAACAAACATAAAAACTGTATCATATATAGAGAAATATAGAATGAACAGTACTGAAAGTGGCCAACATGTGGCAAACATCACTTTTGCTGTATGACTTATGTATGACTTATTTTGCCACAACGATGAAGAAAACACTGCCTCCTGTTCTGGTCTTTATTTTAACCATTTGAAACATTCTATTCAAATGCCATTGAACGATGTGTTGAGCATCCGAACTTGGAAGTTATAGGCTCTCCTTGCCTCTCATACTCATCAATATGTACTGTAAGAATGTGTAGGAAGATTTTCTATGACTCACACCAAATATGTTATATAACAGTATAGTAAAAAAGTGTATGACAATACCTTTTCATCTGTCTCTGCCTATCACAAACTTTCTCCTAAAAAAATAATTATTCAAGATTAAAACAGAACCATACAGCTGAAGTCTGAGCATAACTAACAAGTACTTTTTCACCTCCCTCAATCTATTATACCTGGAGAAGTCCTGAGGACAGACAGTCTGTGGCATATGGTCAGTTTGGAAGAAAGTTTTCTTTCATAATGAACAAAAAGTGCTTGCTTTTGTCCAAGTTCTTCCCTAATAGCATGGAACAGGAGACAAGTCTTTTTGAACATTCAGAATCCATCTTTACTTACAGATTAAGAGACAAAGGGAGAAGTAACCTTTAAAATAGATAAGAACCAAATAGTAAGGATCACATAGACCAAAAATGACATTTTGATTTACCTCTCAAAAATAATCACAAAGCATCTCAGACTTCAGAAAATATGCTTAATAAAATGAGAAATATTTCCAAGGAAGTAAGCAGCTGTATGTTGACCTTGAAATCTTTCTGAGTCTAGATATAAGCAGAATGCAACAGTCTACAAGTGCAGACTTGTTGCAGCAAAATCTGCACTGCATGTGAACTTTATATACTATGAACACTTTTAATCTTTCTGTTACAAGGGTCTGACAGAGTCTTTTCCTTATCTCTTTCAATTTCTACATGACTTAATGGCAATGCAGAACTGTTCTGCTATATTGTCAAAAAGGTCTTGTTAGATGTTAATTTGTGAATGATTCATGTTTGAAAATGAAATACTGAGAATACAGCTATACAGCTGGACAGAAACTGAGAACACTTTTACTTTTTTAATGATGTTTCTGTTCTTTTTAGATTGTAATTGCAACATAAATTACCCAATTGAATTTAAATAATTGATACACACAACAGCTTTCTCTTTGAGCTCCTTAAGTGAGCACAGAAATGCTTCGAAATGTTCACTGATGGTATTTTGCAGATATGTGCATTTTTCTTGGTGCATACAAAATCAACAGCAAAAAACCCCGCTGCTGACTGCATACATCAAAAGAAGTAGCCTAAGCTCCATCTTCAACGATCTACATTTCTCCCTGGGGCTCATTTAGGATAAAAAATAGTTTGGACACAATAATTAGTATATGCTATCCACAAAGGAAACAATCTGAATACTCACTCAGTATATGCCCTTTATTANGCTGACTGCATACATCAAAAGAAGTAGCCTAAGCTCCATCTTCAACGATCTACATTTCTCCCTGGGGCTCATTTAGGATAAAAAATAGTTTGGACACAATAATTAGTATATGCTATCCACAAAGGAAACAATCTGAATACTCACTCAGTATAAGCCCTTTATTACTAAATAAAGGAAAAACAAACAACCCCCGGCCCCCTATGTTCTCATCAATCCTTCATATTGTGACAAAATTTTGACTGAGCCTGATGGAAACTATGTGGTGACATTAATAACTCTTTTACCTCTTAGCCATGTTTCTTCAGTGGAACCATCACTAAAAGACCTTCAGGGTATTTCATGTAGACAGAGCACTATGCTTTAGATAGGAATATATTGTTTCTCTTGTAAAAAAACCCAATTATTCATTTTTCCTACTGTTATGGCCTGGACTGGGTGGCTCAGGGGGTCATAGTGGTTTCGTGTTTCCCTTGGGCTAAATTAAGGTGAAATGACACCAAACGATCGATGAAATGTTTTATTTATGTTAAGAGCAACTTGACCTAGGAAAGCGTAATGGTAAGCAACTTGGGTTCTTATTGAGAGAGAAAAGGAGAAAGAGGAAAAAGAAAAAGAGAGAGAGACAAACAGACAGAGGTCACCACCCTTGGATCTCGCGATGACTATGGTGGGTGTGGCAGTCCTCCGGTGATGGCTGCGCGCCTGGCCCCTTGGGGTTGTGCCTTTTATAGTCTAGTCCCCTCACCTTGGTCATGCCAGTCACGCCCCTCATGCACTTATGTAATCCTTGATCTTCTGCACAGGTATCGTTGGGGTGTGGTCATGAGGGTGGTCATGAGGGGTCTTTCCAGTGGTTGTGAACGCCTTCCTCAAATAAACTCTGTGTGACTTTTGGCCACATATGATACCTGGTAGGCTGGGCCCATCAGAACACAGAGCTGTGTGCCCCCTGGCACGTCCTCCCTGTCCTGTTGTTATCAGACTTCTGGTCTGCGGCTCACCCTTGCCATGCAGACCCTACCTTGTTTCACTACAGTGTTTGAGACATCAACCTGCATTAACTCTTTCAGTCTCTCACACCTACCAGGAAAGTATTTAGAATAGAGAGATATTAAAAGATATTTTCTTAAATAAAATACCTTATATTGGTACATGTATGTTAGCTAAGAAGACTCAAGATGTATACAATTATTTTTAACCTACAAAAACATCTGAAATAATTTGCAAGCCTTTACATTCCATTCATCAACACAAATGTAAATGTAACAATAAAGAATATATATTGAAACACTGAAAACTTTTTTAGGTATCTGTTATATGGAAGTTTACTATAATTTATCCCATTGGAGATGATTTTATGTTGCTTTATAGCTCTATTTACATGAAAGAAGAAATGTTTCTTTTTCCATTTTCTTTGTAGAATAGGATCAAATCAGAAGAATTTAATTGTTTATTAGAAGTTTTCTCATGTTGTTAGCATCAGTAGAGAAAAAATGAACTAAAAATGCATTACCTTTGATAATCCTGTGGTTCATGGAAAATTCTGCACAAAATTCACATTTGAAAAATACAGATACATACCTAAGCATTTTTTCATAATGATAAAAACTACTGTCAGTGACTACGGTTTTACATTCACTCACTCCATCAGTCAGCTAGCTAGACAACATTACTGGTGTTAAATTAGTAAAAATTTTATATGCCAAAATTGTTTTCAATCCAAAAGATTAATTCCAAAATTCAAATATTTGCTTAATTCATATTTCCCTAGGCTTCTTAAAATTACACAAGTCACATACAATTGCCTTGGGCTGTGTGGATGGCTAATTCTGGGAGAATTTATCCATCCATGGAAAAACAGCAGAGCCACCAACTGAGAGAAAAGATTGGTAGGGAAAAGCAATGCAATTTGGAGATGTGCTTTTTTTACTCCAGCCAAAGAGAAGAAAAAGTGAAAGTCTGTTTCTTATTGAATACAAGAAGGAAGGGAAAGGGGAAAATGATGAATACTGGAAAATGAACCATGTCTGAGTCTTTCTGTGAGAAAACGTGGCACGTTTGGAGAGGCTGTGAAGAGAGAATTAATGATGATAGTGAGTGCCTTAAGTAGAACCAAAAGCTCCTTGATTTAGCATGACGATAGATTGTAAGTACATAACATACAGAACAAAAAGGCATTTTGGCATCTGCCTCAGACATTATGAGCAGATCTCTTATGAATAGTACAGAGAGTAAATAATTTTTTTAAAGCCTAATCCTTTTATTGAAAATTATGCTTGATGCCTCTTCCAAGATGTTAGAACTCTCTTTTTAAGGACTGAATATATAAAAACAATGTCTTAGACTGGGATAAAAACTGTGGTTCTGAACCCAGTTATAGGCAGCAATGACTTCTCAGAAAATAGAAAATATTTTCTGAAGAGTAAAGTGTTAATGTTAATATGATCTCAGTAAGAAAGGATCACATGACAGACTCTTCTTTTTGCTCAAGAAGACGAGTTAGGTTTTTTTATGAGGTTTTCAATCATTGTTGTGAATTAGGATGTAACTGAGAGGTCCAGCGCTGTGTTAGTCTACTTGCTCTGGTAGGTAGAGAGGTGAATTGCAATGAGATTGTGGTGATGTTAACAAGATGTGAACAGATGGACAAGTTTGATATGTCAGATATACATGTATTAGTTAATGAGGTAAGGGAGACTGTTGTATCAAATGGAGATGCAGACTACTGTTTTATTTCAAGGTTAGGCTACTTAGGTAAGGAGAAATGAAGGAATGTGTATCAAGACAAGCCTTGAAATCATATAGTGATAGCTTCTGAGTGCTTCATTCCTTTCTGTGCTTTTCTAAAGAAGGAAAGCTAGTCTAGGTTTGGTTTTGTTGGACTTCTTTTATATCTATGCTTGAAAGCAGGAAAGCCTGTGTGTTTCTGTTCTGCTTAAAAGTTACTGATGCAAGTGTTAACTTTTTGTTGTGGATCAAATATATAGTGAAAAAGATAAAAATGTTATTTTGTGGAACAATTCTGTGTGGAACGTTGCTTCCACTACTTCTAGATCAAAGATCGTCAATGACCCTGCAAGAGGAATTCTTAGAATGCTTGAAAATTACAGAAAACACATTTCTTTCACAGTTGACTATTATGCTTCTGATACAGATGGCAATCAAATGCTTAATGTACAAAGAGGCAAAAGCAAATGTCTTCTATCAGAACTAAATCTGTTAATTCATATTTATAGGAAAAAGATTTGTGAGAATTTACACAATTCAGACCATCAAAACACAGAGTTAAAATTGCTTTCTTCTTCTGCAAATGTAGTAGATTTTTCCCTTTAATGTTCCTATGTACCTGTTTTGTGAAATGTTACGTTATTTTAAGAAAGTCTCAATTATACTCCCCAGGGAAATGGGAATGTTATATCCTTTTAACATTCTAATTTTCTTCATTCAGAGATTGGACATCAAGCTGGTTCAGATAGTACCTTAAACTTAATTGAACTACGTATCCACATGTTTTATGCTGTGAATAGATGGAGTTCAGCCAGGGGAAATCAGCTGAGTTCTGCAAGTATTGCAATATATTAGACTATATATAACGTTATGGGAGAAACTTTTCCCTTTTTAAAATCTAGACTTAGAACAAATGGCCTATACAGTCCTACAAAATTTAGTCTTACAGTATGGTTTTAGAATCAACAGTGTACATATGTTTTGCATACAAAACACAAGAAACAAAAAATTTCAATCAACAGCTATCTCTTGCTAAAACACAATAAATTATTTTGCTTCTTGTCAGGGTAATGGAGAGATTAACCACAAAGGTAAGAACAGTCACGGAAGTTTCAGCTATGCAGAGTTTGAGAAGAGAAGGAGATGTGTAGAACTGGTTATGTGAAATCAGCCTGGAAACTAGCTTAATTTGCAGTTAGGAACATGCTTTTGGGGCTTCTTAGTTTAGTGATTGTGTAAGTAGATTGAAGACACGACTCTTTGAGATCCAGGTGGGTCCCAAGTAAACTGGAAAATAAATGTTGGTCATTGGAACTGAAGACAGAAACAGCTTTCTGAGGTCTTCTGTAGAAACAGTAAAAGAAAATATAAACAATAGAAATAAAAATGGATCTTTTATAATAGAAGTACATAACACATATCATGAAAAGTTAGGATCAGTCTCTATACTTGAGCACTGTACTTTATGGCCACTGTGTTGCAACATATTTAGTTGAGGCCCAGACTTACATTTAACTATTTGACATACAGAGTTTCCAGATTTTAGGTAAACACTGAGGACCTAGATTCCTACTTGATTTTATCATCTATGTTCCCTTTATCCCTGCAAATAAAATCTTTAGCTTGAACCTTGCTGCTTCCTGATACTTCTGGCAAATGTGATTGTCTTAGCTTCTCCTGTATTGTTTATGGTGCATCCTGGAGTAGCTTTCTTAACTGCTACTTCTCACCTTGACATCCCCCCCTTTTTGTTAGACTATATGCCATCTAATTCGAAGAAAAGGAATACAGACGTACTGATTTAAGATGCAGGAAGCACTGCAGGTTCTGGAATGACACTTCTGAGCAGCACCAAGCTGGGCTGTGAGGCTCAGGCTTGGTTCTCAGCGTCTCTGAAACAGTACTCCCCTGCTCCACAAGTGCTGTGGGGACAAACAACCCATATATTCTCAGGTGGTTTTGTCACATGCCGGTCAAAGACCAGAGAGAGGTTTTGCTTGTATTCTCAGGAACAGAATTAAGACTCAAAATGGAGTCAAGCGCCAAGGAAATTTATTTGCTGGCTGGCAGGTTTTCAAATTCAAAGGACTGAGTGAGAGATAAAGACAGAACAGAAAGAAAGAAAGAGGAAAGGATGAAAGAGTGCAATATCTACCACCTCGGAGCTGCAGCATTCCAACAGTCCGATTTGTTTTCAAGTTCGGTGGGAGAACATTCCATCTGACATTGGTTGGTTCCGTTCTTTTATAGCGTTGTGACGAGCTGTTCTGCTTAACCACCCCTTCCACCTGGTGGTGGTGCGCATGCCAAATACTGTCCCTAGGGGTTCTCCATGAGTTTTAGGTGGTCCTCAGGGGTCTCCAGGCGCCTCAATAAGTTNTGGTTTTGTCACATGCCGGTCAAAGACCAGAGAGAGGTTTTGCTTGTATTCTCAGGAACAGAATTAAGACTCAAAATGGAGTCAAGCGCCAAGGAAATTTATTTGCTGGCTGGCAGGTTTTCAAATTCAAAGGACTGAGTGAGAGATAAAGACAGAACAGAAAGAAAGAAAGAGGAAAGGATGAAAGAGTGCAATATCTACCACCTCGGAGCTGCAGCATTCCAACAGTCCGATTTGTTTTCAAGTTCGGTGGGAGAACATTCCATCTGACATTGGTTGGTTCCGTTCTTTTATAGCGTTGTGACGAGCTGTTCTGCTTAACCACCCCTTCCACCTGGTGGTGGTGCGCATGCCAAATACTGTCCCTAGGGGTTCTCCATGAGTTTTAGGTGGTCCTCAGGGGTCTCCAGGTGCCTCGATAAGTTTTCTGGAAACATCTGTGCCGGTGGTGTCTGTTGGTGGTTTTCCTGTCCTGAAAACATCCTGCCATGTTGGTGGCATCAGCAATGTTGAGACAAAGCCAGGTTGACAAACATGCTGTGGCGATGGTGTCCATTGGTGGTTTTCCTGCCATTGCTATAGTGTCAGTAATGTTGAGACAAGTATGCTGTGACAACAGTGTAGTTTTCACCGATGCAGTCTCTTACAGTTTGTTAGGATAGTAATGAGATAATATAAGTGATGACAAACAGACAAACGGTGAGGTGCATCTTGGCCATTTCTCTTTGAGGACAGAGCAGTAAGCTGTTACCACTTCAGGGAAATAGCCAGAAGAGAATGGTTACAATTCTACTATGCAAGTAAATATTCTCATGAAGGAGCAAGGGGAAGCCACTTCAGTTGAGAATAAATTAAATGTCTTTAAGGTTTGACTGAAAAATTACGTGTTAGCAATAAATCACTTTAAGATGTTGAATTATCTCTTTGAAATAATTGCATGGTGAAGTAAACTACCTCCTCAAAGAGGTTCCATACACATGGCCTGAGATTTTCATGTAGCATTTTCTTGCATGCGGTGATGCACACAGGAACTGAGTTAAAGTCTGGCAGTTTTGCTTGTTCAGTGATTATGGAAAGAAAATAAGAGTTCCAGTATAAACAATCTCATATATAAAAGGCTGAATTAAAAAGTCCCTGAGGAATTTTGAAATTAATCGGTTTACTGTGTGTTAAAGCTTTGTTCTTTATTTGTAGATGAGAATTTTCAGTAATTCTACAGCAACCTGGAGAGCTAATAAGATAAGTGAGATGAATTGAGTGCTCTCACAAAAACTCATCCAAAACCCCATTGAACAAAATCTAAATCCTTCTACTATCTCCAGTGGGCTCAAGAGGAGGCCTATGTTTTAGAGGCGAGGTAGATAAATGAGCAATTCTTCTGACATCTAAAGTTTCTAGGCCATTTAGAAAATCATATTTTCATTTAACAGAAAAAGAGAGGAGAGGTTTGTGTTTTTTTTCTTTCCATGAATTAAATTGACCATGTATTAAAGTTGGCAGAGATTACATAATATATGCGAGTAATGTATAAATAGAACCCTGTTCTTCCTTACTTTTCATCTTGTCATTAAATCACTATAGTTGAGTATGGAAGCGCCAAGGTGGATGTGAGTAAGTCAAATTCTGTGGGTGGCAGGCAACTGTGCCCCTGTGCTTGATGAGCACTTTTTATAGCACCACCTGTGGAACTGCATTGGCTATGAGTTTGTATGGTATTGCTTTAATTTCTCATCTAGCACTGGAAAAGGAGTGAGAAAAGACAGCATATGAGATGTGGAGTTTGTGATAAGGTGAAAAAGTATGTTTGACTAAGCTTTTCTGTTATGAATGCAGAGAGAAAACTGTACATTGAGAAAAGTACTTAGCTGGTGAAATCACAGGATAAGGAAACTATTTTGTGAAAGTTATAATCTATTCCTGAGTAAATACAGTCCTACAATAAAGGCTGAGAGGTCTGAAAGTAACCATTTAATTGCCATAAACAGCAGAAGACTAGGTCTCTCCATAGGCAATAGCAAAAGATCTCTATAGACCTTTAGTAAAATAAGGCTTCAGTTCTTCACATAGTCAAACCATTGAGTATCAATTTGCACATCAGTGGCCTGAGACTGAGTGATAAGATTCCAGTCATGGGTATTTCCTCCAGAATTCTTATTCTGATACTTCCAGCAATGCTTTTTGGTTGAGGTGTCTTGGCATGTAAAGTAAGGCTCTGTTGTGAGAAAATATTTTGCTTGCAAGAATCATCAGATGGAAACGTTATACATGATTTTACTTGTTAAAAAAATCAGTATAAGCAAAGTACATTGGCTGAAGAAACATTGTTTAGCCATTACTTGTGTGACACAGTTCCTTGGAGTGCATTCTGGCTAAAGGAGGAAGAAATTGTTCTCTTCCATGAAGTTTTAATTAGGGAAAATTTTCCAAACTCTGTTGTTTTTTGGTGTTTGAGCTGAGACTTCTGACAGAAGAGGGCTTCCTGTGTCTTTGTGACCTGTCATGGAGCCGCTCAAGAGCATACACTCTATAGATAAACAAGCTCAATAGAGCTCCATGTCACTACTTTTCCTTCTATCAGAACATTGCTTCTAAAAGGCCAAAATACCATTTACTGTTTGACAAAAGGACAATAATAGAATACACTCCACAGCTTTTTGCCAGAACTTGAAAAACACAAAAGCATCAGAGGTAAATAAAGAAGCTAGCTGAAGTAAAATGTCAAGGACAGAACAGAAGGGGATGACTTGATTCTATGTAATAATAACCACTAGTGGACCAGCCACCAGGCAGCTGTACCTTGCTATTTGTATAGTGGTTACTAGAAATGGTGAACACTGAAAAGCATTTACAATAAAAACCCCATAACTCCGAGCCTTTGATGTTTTTTTTCTTGTCTTTTTTTTTTT
>VZSC01000941.1:78434-99903 GCA_013398225.1 Steatornis caripensis | reverse complement strand
TACCATTCTATGATTCTATGATTCTATGATCCCGGAAATTATGCAGAAATATATATATATATACGTATATACAAGAAAGGCGAAGGGTAATTTTCAATATATGGGAAATCTGGGGGAAATACACCAAACTGCAGGGACTTGTTCTGCCTTTCCCAAGTTATAACTCTCATCTTGGTGGATAAGTAATTATCTTTTCAAAGGCCTTATTCTGATATCTATAAATATATGGACTAGCATGCAGGTTTGCTCCATCAGACTCTATTAAGGAAGGAGCTCGGCGTTCTGCACGGAAAGTGCTGCTGAAGATGTTTCAAGTATAAGAAATACAAAAGAGGATGAAAGCATGGTGGCCACCTGTCAGTGAACATCTCACCAGGCTTGCTAACAGAAACTGTCATGTTCACATGTTTCCTTAAATAACTTCTTGCCGCTACTAGAAAATAACTTAATTTCAACATAGCTCTTACTTTAACAAAGGTAAGTGTCCTTTTATTTTTTTTTATTTATATATATATATAAAAATATATATATATAAAAATATATATATATATATAAAATTAATTTAAAAAGCATTTCTGTATCTTAATAAAATATGATCTTTTTCAAACTGAAGTTAATTTCCTTTTACAACTCCATCTGGTGAATACATGTTCAGTTAACAGACCCTGGTAAACTTCCAGTGTGCTAGAAGTAAACTGGCATGATTAAAACAGAATAGTTTGTGTAGGCCTTTGTAGATAAAGTTTCAAGGCCCCAATAATCAACTCAGAATGTTTTGACCAGGGATTTCCTTAGGTTATGGTAACAAAGAATACTGTAAAATATTTCAAGATGAGTTTAACAGCAGTAGATATCTTTCTGTTGAAAAGGAATTTTGTGTGGTACACATAAACTTTGAGATCGCTAAAGTTGATGCAGAGATACATAAATTTGGTGTGCTTACTTAAACAGTAGATAATTATTACTTTTTATTTTCCATAGCAAAACTCTTAATCTAGAGTCATCTTACAGCTTTTTGTATCTACTTTTTATCTTGATCTATTAAAGCCCAAAGTCTTTTAGATTTGTCAGGTTTTGTCAAATTCATAAGACCATAGAAGAGCAAAGTTGGAAAGAACCTCAGAATTTCACTAGTCCACCTTCCTGCACTTCTGTACCAAGTTTTATTAAAATTGGTGCTGTCAACAATTCAAATTTTCATGTATAATGTTAGATAAATTAAGCCTGACGCATTTGCTCTAGCTGTTTAATAAAAAAACCAAACAACCTAAAAATAATGCTCATGTGGAAAAGATGGGCAACTGGAGTCCGTGAACAGTTTTTTTCTTTTTTCTTTTTTCCTTTAGTTAAAGCACTACTCTTGACTTTGGAAATCAGTTTTTATTTTAACTTTAGACTTCCTGGGAGATGTCTGTGCAATGCAACAGAGCCTGCTGCACCTTGAGCCAGCTCTGAAATAAAAAAGCGCAGCAGTGTTGCTTGTGCATGACCTGCAGAGAAACAGGCTGTGGTAAGCTGCTTGTAGGGTGGAGTTTTGAACTAGAATATGAACTAGGTCAAAATATTACCTTCAAGCTGTCATGAGTCTTTTGTTCAGGCTACTAAAATCTTTAATCTAGGTTTGAGCTCTTCTAGTCCTTGTCCTGAAACTAACTAGTCTTTTATTTCAGCATAGAGAAAAGAGTGTTTCCTTTCCATCATATCCATGTACTTGAGTGGGTGAGGTTTCAGTTAGTCTATTTCAAGTACCCAAGCATCTTTCTCTCTTTACAGATCATACACTAAAATTTCTTACACATTTCATTTTACAGCAGGATTTGTCAACCACGCAGTTCTGAATTTCCACTTAACAGCTTGTCAAGTGATTACTGAGGCATTAAAATAGGAAAATAAATACATCCCTGGAGTTTTACTTACTGTAAAAAAGGAAGTTGAAAATTAGCTTATCCATGTCAATAGTAAAAAGAAGAAAAAAAAAAGAAATTAAAATACCAAGAACAGAAAGGAGAAAAAGACGAGTGAACACTTCAATGATTTCTAAACAGCTGAGAGTACCACATATAGAGTTGTAAAAAATTTAAAACTATAGCGTTTGTGACATAATTTCCATTAAGTTGTTCTGTGACAAAAGTTAATTATGACTTTATGAGTATAAAGTTATAAGTGGCTATGAAGGTAAACGTTCTATTAGAGCTTGTTCAATATTTTCGTATTACGCTCTTCATGCAAAATAGATATGACCTAACTCTCTTTCTGTATCAGAAATGAAATTAAAAAATATTACTGTCCTATTTTGTTGGAGACTTCTGAGGATAAAATCATCAATTCTGGTTAGCCTTTATGACTTTAAAGTGGGAAGGACAATCTAAGAATCAAGATACCTGGAGAACAACAATAAAAAAGCACGTTTATATGAAGCTAACAGGCTAGGAACTCAGAAAACAGCAACCTGACCTTTTAATGCTACTGTTCTCCTATAATTTTCACTGCAACACAGAATTATCGGAGCCTCCTTTAACCAACAAATGGATGAGGAGAAAAAGACAATTTATCTCCTCCTTCACCTCTTCTTAAATACTACAGTTGGATCTTCACAGTCTCTAGCCTCCTAGACCCGTAATCCACTGCTTTCAGTCCTGACAAACTGACCTCAGCATACATTGCTTTAGACGTTCTTAGAGTTAGAAATTGCATGCTAAACACAATGTCCAAGACTCTAGGTTTAAAAGCATCATAAATTGTTACTGCGATACCTGCATTTATGTCTACAGTTTACATTGTATCAAGAATCATTTTTTTCCTTGTTATCAGGTAGGAGAGAGAAGATGATGTCAGTGGTACTTAGAAGATGAGAGGACATAACACGAAGAGCAATTAATGCTGGTCACAAGAACTTTTAACGGAAATGAAAATACTTTAAAATAATGATCAAAATAATTTACCACAGAAATTATATGGCTGATCAGCTACTGGGAGAAACAGTTCACAAAAACAGCCATTGTAAATAAATTCTCTTACTGTCTATGGGTAGTAAGTGAAATTTTACTTTCTCCAATAGAGACTTACTTTTATAAAGAACCCCTCCCCCTCGCACTGAGTAATCTCATTTTCTCTGAGAACTAAAGCAGCTATCCCAGATTGCACTGATTCAGCTGCTGGATGTCTTCACTGAAGATTACTCTGGGTCAGTGTGCAAGTGTTTCTGGATTTCTCTGGCTGATCACACCAGGTCTATGATGGGCTGTTTGGCACTACAACCATTTTGTTTGCAAGGTTTTAGCCTCTGTGAATATTGAAGTATTTGAAACAACAAACATGATACAAATACAGAAGCAGCACTGTTAGGTGGTTTTTCAGTGAATTTTGCCCATGTCTGACAATGGACTTTTGTTCTACTACACCTGCAGTGTGACTTGGACCTTCACCAGCAGTCACAGAAACCTCAAAGAAGAAAAATCTCCAAATACATTATTTGATGTTTAACATAGTGCAATGTCCAATTAAGTTTCTGGGTGTTCCAGGATCCATGACCCTATTTGTCGTATATACTTTTGTTTGAGCTTACAGAGCATGCTTTCCCTCACTGATAGCAATAGTAGAGTCTCTTTTTCTTTCTTCTCTTTAGCTGTCTAGTGTCAGAAATAGTGTCAGAAATCCTGTCTGTGAAATCTGTATTCTGTATGTCACTACATCAAATTAATATTAAATTATTTTCTTGAATAATGTTATTATATTAAATTAATATAAAATACATTAATACTTCGACGTTCCTATCTTTTTAAAATTTAGTTAAAATTGTCACAATTTTAAACATTAGGGGCAAGCAGAATTTAGAATGAAGACAAACATGGCCATAGAAATTATGGTAATATAAATTGAGAAACCTATGTTAAAAATAAATATTTAGTAGATGCATTTAGTAGAATACAGAGCAGTGGAGTCTACGTCTGCACAAGGGAAGTAGCACCATGAAAACCATAGGATTATTGTCAAGGAAAGTAGCATGTTTGTTATTAAGATAGGAAGAAATCTATACTGAGTCTACAGGCCCTAGGGGGGAAAACCATCTTTTGAAATTGTCTAGTCTATAAACTCATGCTATAGCAAAAAAAGCTGGACAGACATTATGGCACCATCTTATCAAGTGGTTGCCAAGGTAACCCTGAACGAACGTGCAAGAACAGGACAGCTCATCACTTCCTGAGAATGCATGGAGCACACAGAGGGACTGAGATCACTGCTTAGAGGTCACAGAAAAATAGTCTAAGATATTGTACTGGTTATATTGGAGTGAACTGGTAATTATACAAACACATTTACTGCAGGTACTGAGTTGTGTTGGAATAAATGTAACACACACAATCTCCTGCTATTAGTAACTTTTAAATTTAATCTTGCCTTTGGGATGCAGAAATAAAATGAAATAAAACCAAATCAACTTAATATGTATCAATTTTCTTGAAATGTAAATGTAGTGCATACAAAGCTAAAAGTATGAATTATTGTTCGTTATTTTTGCACAAGACTTGTAAGAAATGTATAAATCTTCATCCCTTATTTGGTTTCAAATGTCTGCAAACTTTGAGGAATTAATTATGGTATTTTTCATTTGACATATATAAAAATATAAGTATTTTAATCTAACAAATTCCTATTTGGAGATACAAGAATTAATATTAAATATGATGATATGGTAAAAAAGCATAAATATGTTATAGAAATATTGCATAAGGCTTATAAATAAACATGACTTACACATCTAATGAATATGTATCAAGACTTCTGAACTGTAGGTCATGTTTTTCTATGAATTCTGCCACAGTGTTGTTGTGCATGCCCAAATCATAAAGCCGAATAACATGTAGAATTTAAATTAACATATTAACTGAGTTATGAACCCATCTTGAAACCTTGAATTATTTCTGTTTTTCTGTCTTGGTTTGACCAAATGCAGTATTCCATCCCACACAAATCATGCTCAGTATAAAGCTGAGGGATCACAAGGGTCACTCCTTCTCCTTTTATGGCCAGGGTCCTGAGGGCACTGATGGGCTCTAATGACCCAAAGAAGCCTCACCTGGTGCTTCCACCCACACCCATGGCCCAGAAGCCTATTTCAGCCCAGGCTGTCAGTGAAGTTCTAGTAATATTGCAGGATACTGCCCTGTAACTCTCCCAAGCTACTTGCTCAAATATCAGAGGAGGACTCTGCCTGACTATTCTGCCTTTGATCCTGATCTGTGCATTCCTGTATACAGTTCCTGCCTGCTGCCAAGTACAGTCTGGGACTTTCCTGGGGTGTGCCCCACAGCATCCAGGTGACGTATTTGTCATCAGGAAGCTCGATATTGATTTTGTATATATTTCATTATTATTCTTCCTATCATTATAATACCTTATTATTGTAGTTAGATCAAAGCTGTTTTAACTTTTCCAACCCGTAAGTCTTTTTCCCCCCTTTTGAGGAGGGAAGGGGTTAACAAAGAGCATCTGTTGTCTTTTTAACAGTCAGCTCAGCTTTGAACCATGACATTTTCACATTTTTTTTCTTAAACAGTTAACTTTATTTCGGTTTTCCAACAACAAAATATGAACTTACAATATTTGTTTAAAAAGTGGATATCTGGCACAGTACGTACACATTTAAAAGGTTGTAATTATGAAAAAAAGCATAAACTTTTAAAACAACACTTGAACTTAAGTCTGGTTAGATACAATCAGTTGTGTTAGCAGGGCTGTGTATTGCTAAAGAAATGATTTTTTTTGTCCTGAGTCCTCCACTTGGCCTCATATGATTTTCTTTTCAGAACTGGCTTGCATTGAAACAACTCAAAGAGCAGGCAGCATAAGCTCAAGCCTCCCTGAAAAATTTTCAGTTGACCTATTCTTTAACATTTTGGCAAAACCTAAAGACCAAATGTTGAGTGCAGATGCCTTGTGCTAAGCAAACATGTAAAATAAAAAAATATGCTTCCACTGTGGGAATACCACATTGCTTCAGCACCTCCCTGATTGGTGTGTGACACCTTCCTCTGTGGCTTGCTGTGCCTGAGAAGAGCAAAGGTACTTAACCTGAAGCCCGTATCACACCCAAGAAACAGTAGCTGGACATGTTCTGCAAGAAGTCCATAGCTTTTGACTTGCCTTACAATTTAGCCTGAACTCCATGCCTTTCAGAAAAGGGAGTGGAAAGTGTGATTATAGTCAGTTGTTGGAGCAAGGCATAGTTAGACTTTTCATCAGAACAACTGGAAAAGGGCAGGGACTGGGGGAGAAGGAGAGAGACAGGCTACGTTGAGTGGTGGTATTGCATTTCATCTAAGCTGGTCGTGACATTGTGCTTGTGACTCTTCATTTAGCATTTATCTCATGCTGATCTACTGCTTGGAAGTGCGAGCTCTTGGAGGGCTAAACTAAGAACTGAGAAAGAAGTCTGTTAATGTGCTTTCTTTATAAACAACTAAAGCAGTTATGATTTAGTTCTGAAGATTTGTGTGANGATCTACTGCTTGGAAGTGCGAGCTCTTGGAGGGCTAAACTAAGAACTGAGAAAGAAGTCTGTTAATGTGCTTTCTTTATAAACAACTAAAGCAGTTATGATTTAGTTCTGAAGATTTCTGTGAAAAATATGTAGAAATAGCTGCTCATATATAAGCTTGTGAAAAGTGACTACATAGCTGTTCCTATGGAAAGAGCCTGTCATAACATGAAACAGTTGTGGTATTATGCATCAAACCACTTCAATGCAGCAGTAAAGGGATACGAATAAAACAGTCACCATCAGGTTTACCATAGTGGTCACAGAAAAAATCTGATGCAATTAAATTCTTCTGTAACATACACTTTAATGTTTTTCTTGTAAGGAAAAGACTGGTTGTCGTTCATATTTAGTGTTGAAAAAAGAATAATTTGGAAGCTAACACAATGATTTTTCACAATTTTCTACATCAAAATCAAAATGGGTATAAATGATTTTAATGTATTATGTCAGTATCCTGAATCTAAATTTCATTAGCAGTTTGTTGCTCTTTCCCTACATTTCTCATCTTCTCTTTATATTATTTCTTAGATTGATGAGAATTTAAATCCTACTAAACTTTTCAAGATATTTGTGTGTGCACATATAATTGCACGAAAGGCAGAACATTTACTATATCAACTGGTTGCAGTCACAAATGTGATCACATCACAGGAAAATATGAATTAGACAAATAACTTTCCAGTCCCAGGAGAGCTCATGGAAATTAATAAACTACTTGCACCTACTGTGGAGTAATGCTTTGGTCAGTTCAAAACCAAATCCTACCTTGGTAATAAATTCCCCAGAGTAAATTAACAAGGTATTTGGTAAATGTTCTTATTCCACAAACTGAGGATATGATCATATTCACAAACAAGAGTGCATTTGAGGCTCATTGGGCAGATATGGGGGTTTTTTTTTCAGTTATACTGAGTTAGACAATTTAAAATAGAAGGCAGCAAGCAGAGTTAGAGTAGAACATATCAAGTTCTCAAAAATATCTGTTAAAGCTAGCGAAACAGGGCTTCTGACTGAATGCAGAATTCGAGCTAAATCAAATCCACCGTTCTCACACTGATGATAATAGGTTTGGCAGACATTAGTTACAGGTAGATTCAGGAAATATTTCATGAGACTTTAATGAAATATATATAAGAATTATGGGAGTATCTGAGAAACTATTTAAAAATTACATCTTTATGCTCTTACTGGCATCATGGTGATGTGGTGGTATGGCTCCTATGACTGGAGTGTTGGAATGGAAGGATAGAGGCTCTTTAGAAGGCACAGTCAGGGAGGCAAGGAAGGAGTGTCATCCTCTATGTCGATGCCATGGAGCTCCACCTAGGGATGGATGAGGAGCGAAATGAGTTAATGGGGCAGGATTAAAGGGAGGTTAGGGACAGGTGACCCCCACATAGTGGGGGTCTGCTACAGGCTACTGGACCAGGAAGACCGAGCAGATGAGGCCCTCTATAGACAGATAGGAGTAGCCTCATGTTCACAAGCCTTGGTTCTCATGAGGGACTTTAAACATGATACCTGTTGGAGGGACAACGCAGCAGGGCATAAGCAATCGAGGAGGTTTCTGGAACGCATTGATGATAACTTCCTTCTCCAAGTGATAGAAGAGCCAACGAGGTGCTATGCTGGACCTTCATCTCACCAACATGGAAGGGCAGGTAGGGAACGTGAAGGTCAAGGCCAGCCTTGGCTGCAGTGACCATGAAGTGGTGGAATTGAAGATCTTTAGGGCATTGAGGAAGGTGCACAGTAAGGTAAATACCCTGGACTTCAGGAGAGCAGACTTTGGCTTCTTCAAGGGCCTGATTGATAGACTCCCGTGGGATAAAGCCCTGGAGGGAAGAGAGGCCCGATAAAGCTGGTTAATATTCAAGGTTTACCTCCTCCAAGCTCAGAAGTGATGCATCCCAAAAAAAAGGAATTAGGGCAAAAATGCCAGGAAGTCTGCATGGGTGAACAAGGAGATCCTGAGCAAACTCAAATGCAAAAAGGAAGTCTACAGAGGGTGGAAGCAAGGACAGGTAGCCTGTGAGGAATAAAGAGAAATTGTCTGAGCAGCTAGGGATCAAGTTAGGAGGGTTACAGCCCTGATTGATAGAATTCAATCTGGCCAGGGATGTCAGGGGAAATAAGTTTGTTTGTTTAATCATCTCACCTTTCTCCCAGTATGTTGGGAACAAGCAGGGAGGGCATCTTCCCAGATTTGCCTTTTCTGTAATTATCTTGGCCAATGGAAAATATGCTTGTTTGCTTTCTGCTAGGTCCATGCTGCACACGCCACCCACCACCTGCCTGTTGGCCTACTGCTTCCCTTGCACAGATACAGCCACAGAAACCATAGGGATCCCGTGTTTGCCTTTGCTTTTTCAGGTAGCATTTTGGTTCTCATGACTTACATTCTGACTAGCCTTTCCAAGCAGCACCTTGCTGTGGATGGTGGCAGCCCACAGTTTCAGCATTTAAGTAGCAGTTAAGAGAGATTTAATTCCTCCTTCTGTTTGATTTGAATGAAGGGTGGTGACCAAGCCTCCACTGAGATATCACTATGCAAGGAGCAAAGTGAGGGGCAGCCAGTAATATAAATGAAGAAAAAAAAATACAAGACTAATTTGAAGGATAATGAAATGAAGAAATGAAAACCATGTATATTTGGGTTGCAATTGCACCTCTGAAATATATTTGTGTCTGGATGTATATGTATGAATACCTGGTAGATACACAGATAAAATTGGCTAACAGGAGACTGACATGGCTAAATTTCTTATTACCTAAGGTTTCCAATTTGCAGATACACTTTGTTCACCAAGCCATTGAAGCATGCAAAAAATCTTTACCTTGTTGGATCAGAATGCAAAATAAATCAGTGTTTTTCAGGACTATACCCACTCAGTTTCCTTTAATCTAGCTAAAAATCCCCTAGTTGATGAATGATAGCAGGATATGATCTTAGCACTTTTTATAGAAGATGAGAGGATGAAAGTGATGTTAGCTCTAGTGTTTAGAGTAAAAAGCAGGGATTGATGTGTAGAGGACATCTTGTTTGAAGTCAAATTCCAACCATGGACAAAGCAGAGACTATTTTGTGTTTTACATGTCATTAACCCTAAAGGATCCTCATATGTCCAGTAGGAATTTTGTGGAAAAGATAAGACTTGGGGGGTTGAAGGTTTGTTTGTACATCTGTGTTCATCTCATAAAATAAACAGAAGTCTGGAACAGTCATAAACAAAGCTAGGTGTAATTCTTGAAGAAAAAAAAGTGTTAACATAGTCCGGAAAAGATATCTAGAGAACAGCGATAGAACTTTCTCTTTAAACATTTTTAGATTGATGTATTTATATTATTTTTAATTATTTGATTAAATTTTTATATTAAATAGAAATTAGTTTAATTAATATATTATTATTTTTTGTTATTTGCATATAGTTCCCTTGATGCTAGTGGCTTTCAATATTAAAAAACATATGGTGAGTAGACACATGTGGTACCTCCATGACACATGGCTCGTTCCCATAAATCCCACTGGGCTGCACTTCCGGCTCTCCTCCTATGTGATGGCATTGGCCTTTTGTGGTAGCCTGGGGGGCCAGGCACCCAAAGGCCTGTGAGTTATGTCCTGATGAATCAGCAGCTCAAGAGGAGTGAGGAAAGGCAAGAGGCAGCATACTGTTACTGCAGGCGTCAACACTTCCCACCCGTTGTTCCCCTTTACAGCCACAAACCAAAACCCCAGCCATCAGTCTCTCTCATCTGGAAAGCCTATGTGGAGCATAGGAAGACTAGTCCTGAGCATCCACCAAATGTGAATTTAAGTTACTTTTTGAGCACCTTACCACACCAGCCTGGCAATGCGTAGAGCCAGGATCTTATCCAGAACTGTTATATGGTAGAGCAGAATTATGCTACCAGCCCAGGGGATCCATCCTGGTTTTGACATGGAACATCAAGGTAATTATGTTCAACACAAGGTAACCGAATGCACTATAGCTTTTGAGGAGACCTCTTACCTGCCCTCCTCTGACCTTCAATTTATTTGAAAAGAAAAATTTACTTGAAATGTGATTGAGCTAGCTGTTTTGTAGCTAGAACCTCAGAAGAGGTTTCGTGTTTCAAATTATGATCAATGTGTATTTTCACTCCCACTCATGCTCAGATGTTTCTGAGTTAAGCCATTTTATTTTGATCGTTTTATTACCAACTGTTCACAGAAGGAATACCTAATTTAAAAATACTTTATTGGGATTTCAAAGAGAAAAAGTAAATAATCAGTGACTTAGGAATAGGGAAAAAATTCTCCCAGTGGATAGGGGATGATACTTACATCTTTCATCGTAATGCTATAAAAGAAACAAAATGTTGGAAAGCTGCAATCTTTTACTGTAGTGTTATAACACTGGAAGTTTGGGTTCAGTAAACTTTTTGAGGAGCTATTAAGCTCTCCTGCTCTCCCTTCCCAGATCTTTTGTTCTTTAGGTGTTCTGGCTGTGAAGAATGAGCTAGATGTTGTCCCTAGGAGGTATCACTTGGCATTGAAAACTGTGATGGAGGGTAGTCTTGGAAAAATATAGGAAAATTCTGGTCTTTAGATACACCAAGTGCTTACTCTCCATGTAGATTAAGGCATCCAGACTCTTGGACCAGCAGACTTTATGAGGTTTTTGATTTCCATTTTGCAGGGATCCATACCTTCAAGGAGCTGAACAATCCTTGGAGGCAGCCATCTCAGAAGCCTGTGACTGAGTCTCTGGACTAAGATAATTTTCACAGGGAGCAGCTCCAGAACTGTAAAATATCTCTGCCCTCTCTACCACTGAACAAAATGGGCAGAATTCTCAATTTCTTTGCTGGTCTTCAGTAGTGGACAGTAGTGAAACATGGTACGAAACATCTATTTTGCACTGGTTTCTAATCTCTCCATAGTTACACCTGCTTTTATTTTACCTTCTCCTACTCATCTTTTATAAGAGCCTTTTAATGAGGTGATTTACCTCTGTGGTTATGCTTGCAAATGGGAAGTTACATTTCAGGCAATAACAGATTAAAGGTCAAGTGTGTTATAAGTGATTATCTGTGATTTGATGATTTAGTAGCCTATGATTTTAATTTTGTCATTTCAGAGGTAAGGAGTATGACGGATAGATTTGGATTTTAAGACTATTTGTGAACACAGCAAGACTGTTTCAAGCATTGGATTCTATTGTTATGAGCAGATATTTCTATTATTTGAATTAACTTGATAAAAATACAGTAGTGTTGAGTAGCTTAGTAAAATCTTAGGAAACTTGAATTCCACACAAGCTCTGTATATAAAGCTTTAGGCAGTCTAAAAGAGGAATAGGAGAATGACTTTATGTCAGCCTGCATTAAGGAGAACTGAAAAGATTTCCCTGGTCTGCCACTGATCCCTGGTGGTCCTTGAATATCAGCTGATCTGCCGGGCTATATCTACGTCTTTATGAATGACCAGAATGGTAATGTCTTCTTTGTCAAGACTTTTGTCACCTACGTACCCTGCCCTGTTACTTACCTACTGCATGAACCTACAGATCCTTGCATGGTCTGGAGGGCACTTTAGACAGTCCTTGAATTCATTTGCATGGTTGTGATATAGGACGTTGGATGGGATAGCTTTGAGGTTAGCTGTAGGGCTGCTTTTAAAAAAATGGTAGACTGCAAACTGGGTCCCATAGCTCTACAGCAGGATTACATTTATTTTCCATTTCAAAAGGATCTATGAGCAAAAAAGCATTCGTGTATGGGATGTTAACATACTGTAATAATGAGGAATATATATACCTTTATAAAAAGTAATATAAATACATTATTCATAAAGCAATAGGACACTGAAGAATAAGATGTTGAAGCAAAATGAACAGCAGCAAAAGTCCTCTGTCACCTCTCGTTTTTCTTTTTTAGAAAAACAATACCATTGAAGCTATGATGATTTGTGTTGTCTATTACAGCAACTGCATTTGAAAAATATTTAGCAAGAGCAAGCCACAAATGCATAGCCATAACTATAAATACCACCAAAGTAAACAGAAAGCTCAAGTGTTGTTTAATAGCATGTCTCCAGACAGACAGCTTTCATAACTGAATAACTTGGTTTCCCTATTATTGGATTTCTGCCCAAGAAATATTACACCACTAAAAATGTTATGCTGAGTTTCCCCGAGACAAAAAGATCATTGCATATTGGGATGAAATTCATTCTCTATATCTTGGAAATATTTTGATTCTTAAATGAGAGAATATCTTGTTAAAATGACTATATAAAAGCAGTGTGATTTTGGTTTAGCTGAAGAATAACATGGTTAGTCTTTTATGATTTTATTTTGATAGCAAAAGAAGTATTTTCAGTGAAATAACAGTTTAAAAAAAAAAGTGGCCACAAGGGTTTTTTTTTCCAAAAGTATTGATTTTTTTAAAAAAATGCAATTTACTTTTAATCATAATAACTGACATTAATACTGTATTCTTTTCATAGCTTATATTAATTCTGTATTGCTATATGGGTATTTTGACTTTATTAAAAATATGTACATTGTGATTTGTGCAATGTTACCTCTTTTAGAATGAAAGAATGAATCAAAATGCCAAATATTGCATGGATTTTTCCCAGTAATATCTCTGTCATTTACTCACATTCTGGGTGTAGAAGGTAAAGTTTAGCATCACAAAATAATCTATATAATACAGCCTTCAGAGTTTAAATATGTTTGTTTATGGGAATAAAACAATTCATTAATAGTCTTTGGCAATTTTTGTTTAAAAAAATTCTGTATTTATAAGGTCAGAAAATATCTCTCTTTACATAAATTGCATTCAAACAAACAATATGCAGCCCTAATAATGTTAGAACTGGTGTTTAATACAGCCAGCTATCAATTAACATTACAGTTAATTTTGTCAAGACATTCCAAAATGGTGTCTGAATATCTGACATAAAAGAAAGACATGTCATTTTGTGTGTGATACAAATTAAATAATATTATTTTTAAAACCTTCATTATTTCATATTAAAGTGAAGCTAAAGTACTCTCTTATTTACAGTCTGGAATAAATTTTCCTCCCACTGATAACTGGTAATGAAGATCATTTGTGGAGAGTGGTAATGAAATCACATTGGGGCTCTGAAGAATGAGGGCAAAGAGATGATTGTTTACTGTGACTGAAGCTTGAGTGGTTATATATAAACAAACAAACAAAAAAAGAAAGCAAATGTGCCTCTTAACAGGCAAAAGGTCATAGGAGGCTCTGTAAGGGGAGAGGATGTATGCAGTGGAGAAATGAGATTCTATCCATACAATTTTTGCAACGTTTTCTAGGTAAAAATAAATAAATAACTAATAAAAAAGTTTTCGATGTGAAGAGTAGAGACAAAAAAACTAAGCATCAAAAGGCTATCTCTCCTTACACTGTGATTAAACAGACAGCTCAGGAAAAAAACTGAATTAGTGAGGCAAAGAATTTACAGACCATTAGAAAAAGAGTACATGAAAGGTTTGTGTTCAGAATTATAATTCCAAGTGGAAGCAGATAAAGCACTACATTGTAAACTCTTTCCAAACTGTGAAAGATGGTAGTTTTAAAAATGTTTAAAATGCTATGAGATAACCAGGATGAGACTGAATGAATCAGGCTACGAAATCAGTAATTTAGAGGTCAGACTATAAACAGGACATGTCACAATCATCACTGCCCAGGCAAACAAACTATTGGGATAGTTTTGAATGGACATGAGACTACTCTTCAAAAAATGTATTTCTTACATGAGCTACATTCTTTGCAGCAGTCACCTGATTAGAAAAGCCATATGTTATTTCTGTGTGGGTTTTTTCCCTGTTATAGAGTATAAGATCTACAAACTGATGCACTGTTTTGTAGGGCTTCTGTGTTCAAAGCATGGGCTCCCTCTGTCTGTATATTTGAAGCTTGCATTAATAAGATTGGTTTGATAAAACAGGGTGATAAATGCTCATTATTCCTCTTCCTTCTTCACTGTACATTTTCAATGTGAAAATATATACATCTTGTCACACTACTTTTAAATAAGATAAAACTACGTTTTTGAAACCGAAGATCATATATAACTTTGTGGTCTCTCAAGTCTCCTCCTTTGACACATCATATGGTCTTAGGTTAATGAGCCTCTTTGTTAACAATCTTAAGTTTACTATTGAGAGAAACAGAGAAGTGGAATAGGTGTCAACATTTTTGGACTTAATGTGTTCCTTAGTATATGAAAAGAATAATGACTTAATGGCTTGGTTATCTTTTACTTTTTTGCACACAGATGCATCACACCTAAGCTTTTTCTCTTTTTTTTTTTTTCTTGGTGACTTGCAAATTTGACTGAGCTATCTTTTGAAAAGTTTGCCTTTGGTTTTCCTTCAGATGAAACATGTTCTTGCGCAGTAGGACATCTCTCATAGCATAGACTAACCCTGGCAATTATAAAGAAAAAACAATAAAGTGATTGCTTTTTTTTCTTTTTCAAATTATGTACCTGCTTAACTGGTACACTGTGTCCTTCCCTACTGTGCAAAGTGCAGTGCAAGGTGTATGAATATTGACCCCTTGTACAGGGTGGTATGTCATTGTACTTCTGTGTCCTTCTTTAGAAGAATAAATGAAGTAACCCCTGCTTACTGTAGATGTCTCAGAAGATTCAGTTAAAAAGATGGGGAACAGTTTCAGTGAACAAGATTTATGCATGGATTTTATTTAGAATTGTTTTTCCTGTATTGCAAGTGGTACATTTAATGTACATTAAAAAAACACCTTATACATTATAGAGAAGACATATATTAAGAAAAGAGAAGCTGAATAAAATAATTTGCAGTTCTGGATCTTTACAATAATTGAGAGAAATAAGGTAGTTTTGAAAAAGACCTTAAAAGAGAGTAGGTGCTGAGTTTCTATGGGTAAAGTAATCTGTAAACAACCCTGTGTGACAAAGATAGATACTGCCTGCTCCTAGGGAACCAAAAGATCTGAAGGCAAAAAAGAGATGGCAGATTAATTGGTAGCAGAAACAAAAAATCACACCACTGCCACATTCATTTTTGGGATGTAACAATGCCTGAAACTGAATGAGCGAGAGACATATAATACAAAGGTGTCCGTAGATGTCAGACACTTCAGATCTCTGAAGCATGTGACACTGTTACAGTTATCCAAAATAAAATCATCAAGTGTAGAGGACCTGTTAGAAATGGACTCTTTCCCATGGGGAAAGAAAGACATGAAGTCTGAAATGAGCTGCTCCCAGGAGCTGATGTATTAAGACGATAGGGCAGTGCTTTATTAAGCATTCCCTGCTCTCGCACATGCACATTTAAAAGATGCCTGTTCCTGACTGAAAAGAGATTACAAAAAATACAGTTCTTGCTAAGTTAAACTCAATATTCATGCTCAAAACCAGATAAAAATTCTAAAGTTAACTTACTCTATGGTTATCTGTCAAAGCGGGATATTTAGCAAGTTTTCAACTGGCTGATTAGTGTTATGGTAAAGTTTGCATCTGAAGATCCATAGCGTTTCCAACACCCCAACAAGCCTCGACCCCCAAGAATATTGCTATGACAAACAAGTGGTTTTCCTTCTCAAATTTCTTCTCATTCCTCTGAAGAAGAGTTCAGTGAGTGAAAAATAAATAACAGACTGTTCATTTAATATCTTATCTGGATCAGGACTGTTCAAGTCAAAAATAAATGAGGGAGCACATGTTGTGAGTAGTCATACCTTCCCTGCTTCCCTAGAGACTCCTGAGAGCTAATATGGTTACCATGCAGAGGTGTTTTTCTGTCTCTAAAAACTGCAGGGAATATTATCTTGGATTGATGCTCTATCCAACCTCTGAATTCTAGACCAATCTGGCACATTTATTTGTACTTACTAGTGAATTAAAAAAGTAATATGTGATCCTCATTTATGAGATGAGACAATTTGATTCCCTAAAACAGCTGAAAATGAATTCTTTTGTAGTTGTTTAGTTGATTTGCAGTAAATCAATTTAATACACCCTACAAGGGTTTTCCCTATCCTTGGTAGTTTTGTACTGCAAGTTAAGCATACAACTGAAAGCAAGCGAGTGTGTATACACAGAAGTGGCCAAATGAAGCATACTGCCAGTGAAATTTTTGTCTTCAAATTGAACAAAGGCAAATGGTGGGAGAAGGGCAGGCACATAAAGGAGAATGCTTAATTATTATCTCCCTCAAGTTTGTCCTGGCTGCCACTCTGATAGCCCACATTCTATTTTTCCACAATCTACTGTTTCTTTTTTAAAAGTGATCTTACAAATACATGAGCAGAATTCTCCACAGATGTCAAAGAAGTTATGCCAGTGGTGAACATGTCTCCATTTTTTTCCTCATTGACACTAGTTTAAGCATTTGAAGCAGGATGTAATTTTAGAATACCCTTATGGAAAGAAAGCACGGGCCTGTCAGCACAATTTCATTAGATCCAATTGAGTTATGTTGAGGGTGGATTTTAGTACAGATTCTTTTATTCTTTTCAGTTAATAACAGTCTTCATAACTTAAGGAGTTGTGCACACTTTGCGAGCACATTTCCAATGTAGTTTTGGTGCAAATTACTTTTAGGATGGCAAGGTCTCCCACTTCTTCGTGTCTTAAGGGAAAAAAATTCTTTAAAAGTTTGCATTTGACATGACATTTTTTAAACAGTGGGTTTACACAGACTGTCCTTCAAGGCCATAAATTTTATACCTGTATGTTTCTTGGAAACTTGCATCATACTGCATTATTAAATAATATATCCTGTACAAAAAATAGAAGTATAAAAATAGACTTTATTAAACTTTCTTTATTCTGTCTTCAAATATTGCCAACAAGAAAGTACTTTACACATACTGCTGGATTTTCATCACTGTTAAGCCTATATATATATATAATTATTAAGCCCATAGATAGACAATTATACTACCTTTCATTCGCTATTCTGTACATTTTTTGCTGAAATGGTGTTATATGGAAGATTCCACATACTAACTCCTCTGCTAAAAATCAAACTAGTCTTATTTCACCAATACCGTGTGAAAGTTTACTAACATACCAAGACATCATACACGTTGATTAACAACTTAAACAAGCATAGACATTTAGGCAATAAAATCTAATTGACATATGAATCTTTTCTTATGCAGTTCTGTTTATATTCCAACACGTTTGAGTATTACTGATAAATGTGAAATGCTATTTTAAAACAACTTTGGTTCAAAGTTCTAAGAGAAATGTTGGCTGCCTACCATTTTAAGATTTGACATTTTTATCTTAGTTAAAGTGATGTTTATGGTATTTTTGTATGAGGAGAGTTCCATGCAAACATATTACACAAGGAGATAACAAAATAAGATTCGGGTACTTGGAATGTTATGAAAGAGAAGTTCATCATGAAATGATCTCACATTGTGTGGTACTGAATATCAGAGTGCCTTATATTGAGAATAGGGGAGAAAAGTGCTCACTTGTTTATAGTAGCTGTCTAGCTGTGCTCCAAATTAAGACAAAACAGAGAGAGGTACTTCTACAGTATGTATGCCTCAGTGTATCTCAATATGACTTGCCAAAATTCTCAATTCTGATGCTGTAGAATGTTTTGGTGAATTTTCCACTCTTAGATCACAAATAATATTCTTTATTTAATTTTCTAGTTTCAGGTTTTACTTGAGTCTTGCTAAAAATTTTACTTGTATTTTCAGAAGTTTGTCAGAGGATGCAATGAATTGTAGCTTAACATTTAATTAAGAAAAAGCAAGCCTATTTTAGCCCACTGTCTTAAGTGTGCTATATATATGATAGTAAGGTACAATTTAATCATAACTGTTTAATGAGAAGAATATTATGTTTTCTGGTAGCTCACATTAAAGACCAGGAAAAAATAACAGCATTATAGCACAGTATTTTTACAACAATTTTCTTGACATTAAATATTTATTCTGCATTCTGCTGCTGATCATATACTACGTATAGGCTTAATTCTGCATAACCAGTACTTAAGCACAGAAGCAGTTATGAGTATAGTCATGTATATAGACAGATACTCAGAGCAAACGAGTTAACTTTGATCATATAGATAAATAACACAACTAAGAGGCAAATTACATTTTCCAGCATTAATTGCAGTCTGTCCATATGTAGAAACCATATGGTGATTTATGTAAAATTTATGCTCCTTATACTCAAAAAGCTCAATAAAATCAACCTACAGTATTTAACAGCAGAGTATAAACACTACACACGGCTAGAGGAAACTAACCATTTATAGCACTTTTTACTTAATTTGTCCCTGGGGTTTGCTTAAAAGTATTTCCAGAATATTAAAATGACCTCCCTGGACCACGAGAGTGTGGATATAAATGAGAATTCTTTTGATTGATTAGCCAATTACCACAAAGTACCGTAGTTTATACCCTGCTTATTAACACGCATGTTATTAGGAGATGGAGAGAATTAAAGAGCTATAAAATTATCAAATGGAATAAGCATGCCCAGTTAAATAAAAATAATTTTTGGAAGTCATATTCTTCTGGTTTACTATGTATATTTTATGATCTGGTGAGAGAAGGATGTTTATTTGTTTACTTACTTATTGCAGTGTTTGCCACCTTTGCTTTCATTTTATTCCTTCTGACTCTTCTGGGGTTTTTTCTACTTAGCTTGCATCTTTGCTTCAGTGCCTGTGGCAGTACTCTGATAACTCTGATGCAATCTGTGGGCTTCTTTTAACAGGATGTGAATGTACAGATAGAGTGCTACTGCTGCAACTTCACACCTCTCTATGGTCAGTTTTATGTTAAAACTCTTTTTCTTGGGCCAAGTCTCAATTCTCCTTGTGAAGAAGGTGACTCTTTTAGCAGTGGTGCTGTGAATTGTAAGTGTGGCTTCATATCATTTTCAGACTAATTCAAATAAAACTGAAGTCAGTCAATAAATAATATTTACAACGCATGTTTTTTAATTCTTATATTACTGTCTCCTTTTTAAGCAGAATATTATTATTAATTTAGTGTTATTTACAATATCTGCTCATCTTCGAAGTAGAGTGATTTTAAACAACATAGAATTGAATAGATTATTTTGTATTTAATTTTGACTTTATGTATATATTTAATATTTGGAAAACCAGCTGTACATTTACCATGATTAGGACACTTCGATGTGATGAGACACCAGCACATGATTTCTTTTTCTCTTGTAATTGCTTCCGCTTGTATTATTTAAATTAAAAAAAAAAAAAAGGAGAAAAAAGAGAACATAATCCTCCTGTAGTCCATGCCAAACACAGGCTAAGATTAAATACACTCCTTTGGAAAAGTGCCTAAACATTTCAGATTTTACAAGGTCAGGTTAGAGAAGCTCTTCAGCGTAAAAACAACATGTTTGCATTTATGGGAATATATTTGTAACTCCGGACAAAGGAGAAAGAAGTACAACTTAGAACACTGTCTCAATATCCTTTTACTAACATGAAAACTAAATCAAAGTATCTGATTAAATCTAAAGAACCAGATGAATTATTATGAAGAACAAATCCTGTTACATCAGCTGTAAAAAAGGGACAAATATTAGTCAATTCAAGAACTGCACAAATATATTCCTACTAATTAGCTCTACCACACCATCTAGTGCCTAACCCTGATTATACATTTCCTTGTGATCTATTATCCTGAAGTGTGAAATGTCAGTCAGAGGCTATAAAGGCGTGTTAGCCGAGAAGCTGAGCAAATTGCTTGTGGTCTGGAATACCTCTGTAATTTAAGTCTTATAATGCCTATATTGCACATGTTTTGGATTTGAAAAATATGTTAGCTAGCCTGAGTTCTCTGAGCAGCTGCAGCATGTTGTTAGTGCCCCACCAATCTTAGTTGTTTTGCTTGCACTGTGTGTTGTCATGAAAACATGTCATGTGGACACACTGTTCCTTCAAAAGTATTCAAGATCTGTTCAGCCTACAAGCATTTAACCCCTAAAGAATTGCTTGCTTTTAAAATAAAACATCTTTTTCATATGTTGGAGAGCTTTATAGTATAGACAGGCAACATATTCAGTGTTCAGTGATCAGTGCCAGGCTGGTAGAAAAATTGTTTTGAGCTGCTTCCTTCTCAAACTGCTGGTGCGAAAGATCAGCAAGAGTTGACCTTCTTCCTCTTCATACAGAACCTCAGTCCTAAAATCACATCCTTACAAATACATTTCTTCATAAGCAAAAATGAAAAATAGTGTTATTAAAAGGTTAAGTTTGTCTTTGCGTTGTTCTGTACTAATGCTTGGAGAAGCCCCTGCAAGTCATTAACACCACTGATCAGGAGAGGTAACTCTTGTGGAGCCACGAATGTTTCTGTTTATTGTGTTTATTCCTTCTCTGACAGTATTTAGGGTAAAATATTAGACTCAGTGCATCTCATGCCTATTATGTAGTAAACTTAAACTATCTTATTTCCTTTTTTATCCTTTGAGAGCATTTGCCCTTTGAGAGTGAAAATATTTTTTATCCTTGTAGCATCACAACTATTTTCACACAATTATCTTCTACCCTAAAATAGAAAAGTTTTCACAAGGAAGTATATTGATTCCCAAGTTATAATGACGATGTTTGTTTGGGTTTTGAGGTCAATGGGGCTCTTTTCACGATTCTTGTTTCCTTTCATACACAGACCTTGGTGATTTTGCCAGAAATTTTGAACAATGTATATGTTCCTGAGACTTGCTTTTCTGTGGACAAGTAGCAAGTCCTTCCATCATTCCCTAATGCTGATCTTTAACAAGAGACTAAATGCAGATCAGCACTCCACTGAGCGATACTTTATTCAATAAGTGTCTAATGAGTTTTTTACTAAGTTGCTGAATTGGGAATAACAGGAACCTAATCTCCATAAATTGACCTTTTAGCTTCA
>VZSC01000941.1:61112-78287 GCA_013398225.1 Steatornis caripensis | reverse complement strand
GCTTCATCTGAGAAACTATCTGCTGAATAATAATTCTAAATAAAGAAACTCCAAGAAAAAGAAAAACAACAAGCAGAAGCAAGAGAACAGCAAGGTTGGGCTGCTCCGTGAAGTAAAACGAAAGCAAGAGCCAACAGTGATGAGGCAGGAAGGAGGATGCCCCACCAGCAAGAGTGCAGTCCTGCAGTACCTGAGCAAGGAGGACAGAGCAGGATCAGTAAGAGGAGACAGGTTTGGGCAACAGCCCCATAATGGCCATGCAATTCTGCAGTCACACAGCAGGTCCAAGGCCAAGTCAGTATGCCACATCAGCAAGGCAAGGATCAGCAAGATAAGGAAACAAAGTACAAGAATACCCAGGGCGCAGGCAGAGAGGGCTCAAGCCTCAGGGCTGCAGAGCCTCTTGGTGTATTCAAGACCCTGAGAACAAAGGCCATACTTACCTTGGAGTGAACCAAATCCATATTCAGATTTTCTAGTGAGATATGAAGAAGTGGGAGGTGAGAAGGGCAGAAGGGCAAATACTTGCTTTGGCACAGCACGTTCCACCTTTCATGCTGAACATTTATACAGAAAGCTAATTTCCCAGAAATGTTAGTGCTCCTGTTACTCCTCTTTTATACAAGAGCAGGTGGTACAGCATATGTGTATGATGTGTGACTTCCAACTTTCAGCTCCTTCTTCTCTATTACAGAATTTAAGGCTACATTTCCTACCTCCTAGGCTGTTTCCCAGTACGTCATACATAATAAGAAAAGGTATGTAATGGTGTTATATGACCTGGTGTCGGTAGCACGGCAAAAATTGTCATCTTCATCATGTACCTTGTGTTTCTCTAGATTCATTGATTCATGAATTTTCACCACATTTGAGAATAAGAATAATTTCCTGATCCTTAGAAATCTACAGCCACTTTAAAAGACTGCTTAGTGGTGATGACCTCTCCAATTAGATCACGCTATTAATCCAAGAAGCTTTGGTATTCTCACAGGCAATACCCTTCCAGGAGCTTAAATAAAAGCTTCAGCTAACAAGCCAGGACCCCTAATTTTGACTTTCAGGATAGTATTTTCAGTGGGAAATTATAACGTAAACAGACAAACTGCCTTAAAAGATATAGAGAAAGTTAAATTATGTATTGATACTGACAATTTCAACGCTCACAAATTCTCTTATTCATGTTTTCTTTCGAGATTTTTTCTTCATTCCTGCTAATAAGTGATTTTTGCTCTTATTTACAGTTGGCTCCTTTAATATATCAAAACACATGTCTAATAAATAGAAAGGACCTTAATTTGCATGTAAGTTTAACTACTGGTCCTGAAGATCTTAATTTAAATGAGAATTGGACTCCTTGACTTATTTAGGATGAGAATGCTAGGGTTTTTATTTATTTAGATTATTCACTACCTCTTAAGGAGAATGGGATATTTCATAAACTAAATTAATGTAAACACTGTTAGTAATGGCTTCTTGCTTAAATGGTATCTGTATGCCTAATATTATTGAAAGCCAGGAGAGAGAATGAGATGGAAGAAGGAGACTTTTTTAAAATATCCCTTTTAGTATCTATCTGAATTTTAGCATTTTTAAACTTCTTTAAAAAAAATATATGTGAAAGGCTAACTGAAGGATTTAAAAGTTAAAAAGTATACTGGCCAAAATAAAATGAGGATTCTAGGTCTGTTCCAGGAAATATTAGCAAAGAAAAAGGTGACATATCATCAGCATATGGTTTTGTACAGAACTCTCTGATAAAGGCAATTGTGACTTCAGTCAAGAAAATTAAAAAACAAAAGAGAAAAGAAAAGATAAAGTTGCACTTGTTGCTATGATTCATTAGAATGATTTATATAGATGTTGCAGCATTCTACAAATGGTAAATACATTTAGAAATCTATTCAGTGAATGTGACTTAGTAGCTTTCATCAGCTTAATCTTCCTAAATAAAGTTATTTAAATCAAAATGTATGAAAAAAAATGGTGGCTGATTTATTGCTGCAGAGTCTGCTACAGATTCAGTTTAGTGGAAAATCCTGATGCCATAAACTGTAGTATTTGGCACACACAACTAATACAATCCTAATCTTGTAATAAATCAGTGCAATATTGACAGAAGTACCTAGTCTCATATATTACAGTGCAACATCTGACTTTCTTCTGATGTATTTTACTTAGTAACTGTTTCCATGGACGTATTGCACAAGAACATTCTGTTACACAGTGTCCACATTTCCTTACTAATTCAACATCTGTCACAATTTCAGACCATTTAATTTTTATGAACAATGATAAAACAGAGTCTTTGATGGATTCACTGGGAAAGAAACCTGTTTTACCCACAATAGTTCTCCTTATTTCTATGGTCAAATTTTACCTTTTTCTTGGTCTTACCAATGTTTAACTCTTCAAGGAAGAATGTAGATTAGCTTTTTTTCTGGAGGGCACAATCCTCCTCAATTTTAAATTTCACTTTTTTTTTTTCATTTCATTTTAAATCAATGTGTATATGTATGTCTCTAACAGATTAGAATTATGCCAGTAGCTTCTGGAACTGACTTTTTTTTATATATGTCTTAGTTCTCTTGTTGATGGAAGGATCAATGAAATTTGACTAAGATTAGATTTGATTCAGAAAGTGCTTTTGAAGAAAATCTGGTCATAGATGAGCTAGATAAATGGTTCATTTTCTTAAATGATAAAATCTACTATTAATATACTGCTTTGAATGAAAATTTATCTTGAAGTTTAATACATTTCTGGTAAGAATTGTAACTGATAACATCATATAGCATTTACCATCTACTAGTAGCAGAGAATCTTGAACAGCTGATGCAAACACACATTTTTAACAGCACAAGTGGTTCCCACAGGGTATTTGCTTTCAGTTATAGCCTGTTACAGCTTTGTGTAACCTATGTTTTCACGTGGATATCTAAAACTCTATATGTGCATTTACTCTAATAACAAAAGATGTTTAAATAAGCAAAATGATTCTAAGTGTAATTGCAAACACGGTTTCATTACTTACCCTTAGGAAGTAACTGATGTTTGGTTTTCACATCACCTACAGATATATCTCCATCCTATAGGCATGTGAATAAACATAGCAATATCAAGCAGACACTAATTTTGAAAGTATCATAGAAAACAATTGCAAAATATTCACCTTGTCACGGTTTAAATCTGGGCTGGCTGTTAAGCGAATGACAGACGCTCTTTGTTAACCCCCTCCCTCCCCAAAGTGGGGGGAAGAGAGAAAAGGGAAAGAGACTTATGGGCTAGAAAAGTTAAATCAGCTTTAATCTAACTACAATAATAATGAATAATAATAATAATGAAATTTATACAAATATACAAATATGTACAGAACCGATATTGAGCTCCCCCCACTGATGACAAATACATCACCCGGATGCTGCGGGGCATGCCCCAGGAAAGTCCTGGAGTGTACTCAGCAGCAGCAGGCAGGAGCTGGATTCAGGAATGCACGGATCGGGATCGAAGGCAGAAGAATCAGACAGAGTCCTCCTTGGATGCCGGCCATAGAAGAAGAGAGCGAGACCCTCGTGATCCCTCTGCTTTATACCGAGTATGACGCGTATGGGATGGAATACTCCCTTTGGTCAGTTTTGGGTCACCTGTCCGACCCGCTCCTCCCCACCGCAGGGTCGCAGGGGTGACGACTTCTCTGCTCTTTCAGTTCCGGCGCACAAGAAAGTTAGCAGAAGCAAGCATCGACCTTGGTCTCCATAGGGATAACTATAAGCAAGGGCCTTTCTGCATACCATTGCTTCTGATGTTCCAGCACTAACTATAAACACCAAGCCTTATCACTGCTAGAAGCAGCTACTGTCTGGAAAAACATGCAGTTAATTTCAGAGAGTGCAGCTTCTCAGAAGAGACTTAACTAAAAAGCAAAGTTACTAAAAGAAAATCGGTTCTGTCATGGCCCAAACCAGGTCACACCTGTAAGATCACCAAGCATTTGTTCAGACATTTGCCGAGGTATACTTTCCTGTCATACCTAATCTGGTATAACTTTGAGATGCTGCCTGGTCTTTTTCCCTCCCCTTCTCCTGTATCATCTGTCTTTTTGCATCTTCCCTGGAGGATGAGGTAGTTCAACTCAGAGATGATAGATTCTACATTTCTCAGCACGTGAGAGGGAAGAGGGGATTAATTTTCTATCAATCAGATGAGTGAATCACCCAACCCATCCTGTGGGCTGAAGCTTGCAAGTGAAAAGATAGGAGTGTGTAGATGGTAAACAGGACCTTTCAGTATCTGTTTGAATTCAGATGCAGTGAAAAAATGTCCTTATTATTATGCAGTTGTGAATCCAAGAACATGTGTGAGATCACTTGAAAAATCTTCAGCAGAAATCACACTGCCAGGCAGTTTATTCATGCACAAAAGGTTTTTTATATTTGCAAACAGAATTATATGTACCACATACACCACATTTGTGACCCAAGTCTGAAGTCTCCACTTTGTCTGGGTGTCATGCTGCCCAAGTACTTACAAGAATGCAGCCACAACTCAGCAATAAAGTAACAGACACCAAGTTTGTCTTTTAGCTGGCAATTACTTCTTGTACCTTGTGTACCTTCTTGTGCAGATGAAATAATGTTCTGTGTTGTTCTAGGGTGAAAGTCTAATAGTATAGCATAAATCCAATGGTTTCCATTAACTACTTTCACTTGGTGCTGGAATGGAGGTGGAAAAGTGGCTTGAAGCTTGGACCAGTCTCAGCTAAAAGTGGGCAACTCTCAGCGCAAACATCTGCCAAATGTTGGGTGCCCTCCTCTGCTCTGGTTGTGACTTAAGTAATTGCTGTGAATTTCCTGGGGTCAAACCCACAGCCAGCCACTCTCTCACTCGTAGTTCTCAACAGGACAGAGGAAGAAAATAGGATGAAAAAGCTCATGGCTCGAGATAAGGAGTGGTAGATTGAGCACCAATTACCATCATGGGCAAAGTATACTCAACTTGGGGAAAATTAATTTGATTTTTGCCAGTTAAAATAGATCTGAATGGTGAGAAACAAACACACGCACACACAAAAAAATCAAAGTAACAGCTCTCCTCTGCCCCTTTTCTTTTCCATGCTCAACTTCACTCCTCCTTTCCCAACTTTTCTACCTCCTTCCCAATGAGCGGCACAGGGAGATGGGGAATGTGGTCAGTCCGTAACAGCTCCTCTCTGCTGCTCCTTCCTCACTTCTCTGCTCCAGAGTGGATCCTACCCACAGATAGCAGTCCTTCAGGATAAACCTGCTCCAGCATGGGTTCCTGTACAAGCTGCAGTGTGGATATCTGCTCCGGTGTGGTGTCTCCAGGGTCTGCAGGGGAGTCTTTGCTCCAGTGCTTCGAATATGTACTCTCTGTCCTTCTGCTCTCTCCTTGGTGTCTGCAGTGTTGTTCCTGACACTTTCCCCCCCCTCATTCTTCACTGTTGTGTGGCATTTTCCCCTTTCTATATTTTCCCACAGGCACCACCATCTTGGCTGAGGGACTCAGCTGGGTCCTGTGGTGGGTCTGTTGGAGCTGGCTGTCTCTATCATGGAGGGCAGCTCCTGATCCTGTGTTACCTGATCTACACATTAAAGGCCAATTGCACTAAATTATATTGCTTAAATATCTTTAAAGCATGAATGACCTATCTGTGAAGATATTACTTTTCCTTGGGAAGGAAATGCATGAAGTCCTTGTGGATCCACAGCAGTGATAGCAATGATGTCATCGTTACCCAGGTCTGATTTCACTGTCCTAGAATCTAACCTTTATTCAAATGTCTCTATTCCTACTTAGACAAACAAACAAAGAATCCTTTAATCAGTCCCACACATTTTTCCTGAGGTAGCTTTTGCTTTAGCCATGTATCATTCTTCTGCAAGACATGCTTCTTAGTGAAGGCATTCTAGATTTTATTATTCTTTGGTTTTATGATTTAGCTGTATGGTGTATGATGAGGATCATGGCTAAGCATAAGAATAGTTTGATAGGTGTACTGAGTCAGTCTAAAGGTCAGTCTAGCTCTAGCCCTGTATACTGCCTGACATGGGCAGGAACAAATGCTTAACCAAATCCATAGGAAAAAAAAGAAGAGTATTTTGTTATACCATTCCAGAAATCAGGACATAAGGAACTTTCAGAGTTGTAGCTTGTACTCCCATTGTATCTTTCTTAACAGACAGTTATATCAATTTATTGAAAACATTTCTATTTTATCCTTTAGAAATAAAATATTGGTAATATAGTAGTAGTTTACTACAGATATTGCTTTGCATTATTGCACAGAATTATGAACTCCTGAAGCTCTTCTCATTCATCTTTAGACTAAAAAAAAATTTTGACCTGCAAAATCTGATCTTAGGTGATTTATAAACACATTAAACAGTGGAGGCTCCAGTGGAAAAAAAAAATAAAAGAAAGAAAGGAATGAGAAAATGTTGTCTGGCAATATCTGTGTCACCTTTCTGTTCTGCATGAGTGCTCCATTTTACAAGTTCAATTTCCTGACCCTGCCTTCCTTGAATTGGAATCTCATTTCCAAGATCCAGATATGCTTTTGGTGTGATCCAAATATTTATTATCCTGTAAATCAAACTGTGTTTAGGGACCTGTCTTAACCCTGGTTAGTAATTTCTTACTTCAAAGTTAAAAAAAAGGGAGATTTTAATTTGCAAGTTGGAGGAAAAATAAAGACACTTAATCATCAAGAGCCTCTAATTTTTAGTCGATTTCAAAAAAGGTTCTCTTTCTTTTAAAATGGAAGAAAGGGACTGATAGAGAAAGAAATAAATGAGAGAAAAACAAGAATATTTCTTTGAGACAGCAGCTATTATTTCTTTGTAGATAAATTTTATTTTTGTGTCTTATATAGATATCCTAGCTAATGCTAGTGCTCTTGATCTTGTTTTCTTAGCTGAGAGTGATGCATGTATGCCAAATTAAGATGAAATTTTTCAATTTCATCATGAGGTTTGCCAGGCAAGGTCAACTCAAAATCAAGAAATAAAATTCAGTTTTTCTAATTGTCTAAAGATACAATGGAAAAACATTTCTTAATTTGGTGTTCTGGGTAATTCACAGGCCAAGAAATAACAATTATAAAATCACTATGAAAACCTCTTAAACTGCTCAAAGCAGTTCCTGTGCTTCTGAAGTGCAAAACCTCTGGCTCGCTCAGCCTGGTCTCTGGCATCTCACAGTGTCTCTCCAAGCTGTGTGTAAAGAACTGAACATTTTCATACCTGGAGAAGTTGTTTCACCAAAATCAAAAAGTGAATTTAAAAGTAAACTCTTATACTACTAAGCATCATCTTGTTTAATTTATATGGCTTTGGAACTGTTTCAACTTAGATTAAGAAAAGAGTAGGATTGCTGATGCTGGACATTTTGGCAGCATAGTGTGTGTCATGCAGTAAAAGTCTGCCTAAGCAAGTACTTAGCATGCAATTCCTAGCTTACTTCTTGTGTGAAGCTACTGAAATGGTTTCAAACATCATAAATCACATTTCATTATACCAGTTGATATCTGTAATCTACACCAGTATTTATGGCACAGCAAATACCTGAAAATTCTCTCATCTTCACAGATAATATAACAGGCAGTATTGTATTAACAGTAGGTTCTTCACGTCAAACTTATTTGTTTCTGGGGATATATGAGAGATATTAAGCAAACTAGGAGACGGAAACATGGATGATATAAAAACAGATATGGACGAACAAAAAAATCTCTGGGTGGATTTTTTTTCTATAACTTGCATCAGAGTTGAATCTTGACTTCTTCTTCACATTTTACTGAAGCCAAAATGCACTGAAGTGTGTGACAGTTCTTTGTGAATGCAATCTGCCTGATCTGTAGGTCTGTGAAAGGGCTAGCTGCTTTCTGTGATGATTGTCTGGAGGTAATGATGTGATGGGTTGACACCAGCTGGCAGCTAAGCCCCCACCCAGTCACTCGCTCACTCCCCACCATTCGGGTGTGGTAGAGAATTGGAAGGGCAACACCAAGGAAAAATATTCTTATGAGTCAAGATAAAGACAGTTTAATAAGTGAAGGAAAAAAATTAAAAGGAAAAAGAAACAAGTAATGCAAAAGCAATTATTCACCAACAGCAGATCAAAGCTCAGCTAGTTCTGAACAATGGCCACTTTGGGAAGATTCCCCCCACTCACTCATTTTTATTGCTAGGCGTGACATTATATGGTATTAAATACCTCTTGGTCAGTTCAGGTCACCCTCCCAACCTCTTACTAACCCCAGCCTACTCACCTGGGGGCAGAGTAAGAAACAGAGGAGGCACTGAGGCTGTGCAAGCATTGCTCAGCAATAGCCAAAATGTTGATCACTGTGCTATCAACACTGTTTTATTCTCAAATCCAAAATAGCACTATATGGGCTTCTGTGAAGGAAACTAACTCCGTCCTAGCTGAATCCAGTAAAAGTAAACTCCACTCCCTGCCTCTGATGTGAGGCCAGTCTGAGAGGAACTCTTCCACCAGTCCTCCCATCAGTTCTTCTTTAGATGGAGTTTCTACTGTTTTGGGTAAGAAGGGGTTAATATGGACTTTGTTGTTCTTTGTACAACAGTTTTGGCATTGCTAGTATGGAATTTCAGATATACCTAAGGAGCATAAATTCAACTCTTGAACCACTCTTGAAAAAATCATATTTTAAGCTCATTAAAGTAATATGAAATAATAAATTAATACATTTTATTCTTGAAAATTGGCATTGAAGCAGTGGATTTAAAATAAGGGCTTTGCATACATTCTGCCTGTGGGTTATACTGCCTGTTATTATGGTGATCTGGTATAAGTAGTAACAAAACTAATAACTTTCAGCTGTCGAGGAAGTAAGTAATTTTCCATAGACCTCTCGGTACTAAATACATAATGGATTAAGCTTGGCTATGCTTCTGCATGGTATAATCATTCTTATGATAGGTACAATCTTTGCCTGTTTTTTCATTTCTTAGGCATTGTTTTACAAGTGAAAAGCGATGAGTCTACATTCCTTGAAATTTATTTGCCACTTATCAGACGGCAAACAATTTTATGTGCCTTTCTTTATATCAGTAAGGAATGCAGTAGCTTAAAAAAAGATTTTATTGGGAAGTGGAGGAGGGCAGGAAGATGAGAAAGATTAAATTGGACCTGATGTAGTTTTTATTGTAAGCCATGGATAGAATTAGCTGAATGTTAAAGAAATCACTAAACCAGAGTAGAAAATAGGAGTTTTCCCCTTTTGAATTTTCCAGAGTCTGATAATTAAGTGAGAAATCCTCTCTAAATTCTTAGCCTCCGATGTATTGTAATCCTTTCAAGACATAAAATATTACTGGATTAATGGCTGTTAGTGTAAGGCTTTACTACAGAGTCACATTTTTGTTAAACAATAGTAATAAAGAATTTCCACTTGGAATTCAGACATAAGTAGTTGGAAAGTCAATACATACAGTTAAATGGAAAACGAAGGACAGTGTAATATGTTCAAATCTGCCTTTCTGTTTCTCCAAGTAATATATAGGGATCTCCATACTGTAGCATGCTATAGTTAAATGCTTCATGTCTGTAAGGTCAGCCAATGTTTCAGAGAAGTATACGGTTCTTTTTCCTGTTTCTAGGCTCTCCTCCCATCTTAGTGTACACTGGCTTGCTTTTGCTATTGCCTGTTTATTTACCATTTATGCTTACCCACTCGTTCAGTTACCCATTCTTGCTCCATTATGCTTTCATTATTTGACTTCTAGACTGCGGATTCAATTTTCTGTTGCTCTGTCTCATTTTTCCCTTTTCTCTAAATACTGAGAATTTGTAGTCAAAATTAAGAATTATGAAGTTTGCAGTCTATTTCAATTATCCTGTGATTAATTTGATTTGACATTCAGCTCAATATTTGCCTCATATGCTTTCTATTTGAATGTTATTTGCAACTACCTTTTGTCAAAATTAAAAAACCCTAATATTTTCCCCTAAACTATTATATCTATATCATTCAGATACAAGTGACAGATTTTATAATGCAAAGATACTTTTAGCATTTTCTTACCAATTAATCGTTAATATGAAGTGAAAATAGCAAAAATAATTACTTTGTATTATAAAACTTTTAGAAAAAATACTGTAAAACACACGAAAAGTGTACTTTCTGATTTAAGTGTCGTATTGGGTTTATGTGGCAAGTTTTGGTAGCAGATTGCAGACATGGCTTTTGTGAGAAGACACCAAAAGCTGCCCCTATGTGAGGCAGAGTCAGTTCCAGCTAGCTCCAAGATGGACCCACTTCTGGCCAAAATTGAGCCCATCAGCAACATCGGTAGCATCTCTGTGATAATATACTTACAAAAGGGTAAAAAGTGCTGCCTAACAGCAGCTGGTAGAGAGGTGTGAGACTATGTGAAACAGACCTGAGGACAACAAAGTCAGTGAAGAAGGAGGGGGAGAAGGTGTTGCAGGTGCTGGAGCAGACTCTCCTGCAGCCACACAGAGGAGAAAAGAAGGCCATAGTGACAGGCTGCTCTCCTGGAGGTCCACAGTGGAGCAGATATCCACACCAAAGTTCATGGAGGACCCCACACCAGAGCAGTCTGTTCCTGAAGGATTGTATCCTATGTAAAGGATTCATTCTGGACCAGTTCTTAAAGAACTGCAGCCCATGAGTGGGACCTCACGCTGAAGGAGGGGAAGAGTGTGAGAAGGAAGGAGCAGCAGAGACAAATTCTTACAAACTGACTGCAGCCTCCATTCCCCAACTCCCAGAGCTGCTCAGAGAGAGGAGGTAGAAAAATCAGGAGTGAAGTTGAGCCTGGAAAGAAGTGAGGGATGTCAGGAAGATGTTTTTAATTTTGTTTTATTTCTCACTATCCTACTCTGTTACAATTAATTGACAATAGATTAGTTTCCCTAGGTCGAGCCTGTTTTGCCCGCAATAGTAATTGGTAAGTGATCTCCCTGTCCTTACTTCAACTCACAAGCTTTTAATTGTATTTTTCTCCTTCTGTCCTGTTGGTGGAGGGGGAGTGATAGACCACCTTGATGCACACCTGGCAGCCAGCCAAGTCAACACAACACAAGTATGAAAACAGAAATAAGCAATGTCTTCAACTTTAAGGAGCCTTAGAAAATTTAAAGGAACTATTTCTCTTTCTCACACACACACGCACGCAAAATCTTAAGCAAACTGCCAGGTGAAAACCCTTCTAGAAGAAACCTCTTAATTTAGATTTTCTTTGTAAGAAAATAAATTAAAATGCAGAATATTGTAAGACTTTCTATCTTTCTTCCACAGAGAAATGGCAATAAGCTTTAGAAACTTGTTTTCCTACAGTATCTGAGCTGGGTATCTAATTTTAGATGACACGAATATTGCTTTTCAAGGTGCTCATTAATGTATGAAGTTGGAACTGAGTGTCCCTGATTGTGGTTATTTCAAGACAAGAGTCAGCTGTATTTGGGAATGAAATCTTTGCACGTTATTGGAAAATCCCTTTAAAATCTCAGTGGCCTAATGTATGATGTTTAGGTTTACTGCTAAATTCTGTTCGGTTACATGACTGATCTGCAACCTGAATTTCTAAAATTTTTTTCTTAATCTGAATGTTTTCTTTAAAAATTGTGCGGGTAGTGCTCAACACTGAGCCAATGTTAGAAATTAACATAATCTGATCTCTGGGATAGCACATTCGCTAAGCTGGTTACCACATTGACACAGAGAACTATTGAATTGTGTGGTCATAAATACCTAAAATTATGTGAAGAAAAAGGATTACTGTGCTTCTCAAACATAGTATCAATCCATATTGACCCATGTTAGAAAGCTGCATTTTTGAAACAGTATGATGAGAGGCATGAAAGTCTTTCTGGAGTTTCTGCTGTAACCTATTGTAACAGTCTTGGGAAAGATGGAAAGAATGCTAAGTAGACGCTAGAGATCAGAGGGAAATATAAACAGCAACTGTGCAGGAGAACACCAGAAAAAAAGACATGTCTTATTGGGTTAGACCAATCATCCATTTATCTATCTTCAACATTCACAATAGAAAATATGATGCTGGAAGAGACCACCAGCCAGGCCCCTTCTCTGGCTAATAGTGATCATACACTGCTAGTATCAAAAACTCTTGTCACTGAAATATTGGAGGCTACATTGCTGAGAAGGGAAGATGAAAAAAATAATTCAATGATTTCTTGAAAACTGTAATAAAATTATTTTAAAAACTTATTTAAAAGCCCTCTTATACCTAGGTCCAGAAACTGCTTTTGAAAAGCAGAAAAAGACTCTTCCTTTTGTGGGATGTGTCTTGTCAAATGCCAAATAAATAATCGTGACATAATACATGGCATAGTAATGTTGTCAGGTATGTGCAAAGGAACTGTTCAGTCCCACTCGACAAGAGCTGGCATAAACATTCCCAGCCCATATTTCACTCACTCAAGTTTAGACCCAGACTGATGTTGTAGCACATGTTAGAAGATCACACTTTCCTTAGATATATTTTTTTCTGCTTGTGGTTTGTTTATGAATAACTGAAATGTCATCTTTCCTTCTGAACTGTGACTGTTACAATAAATCAGGCAATAGTTTAGAGATGCACGAATAAGTTGAATTGACATTTAATTTCCATTACATTTTGTCAGTATAATAAATGCCCCTGATGTTTACAGAAAATGAATCCTGAAGATTTTAATGTATATTGGAGTCAATGGAAAGATGGTTTTTGAAAGAAGGAACAGTGATTTAGGATGGTTCCATCTGAGAAGATATGTAACAACTGTTTCTTGGCAGAAGAAAACAATTTAGAAGCTTTTAATCCATGGAATAGATAAAAACGTCAGAGTTAGAAATCAGTGTAAATTACTGGCCAAAGCAGATGCATGCTATTCAAACATGCAACTTGGTGGGAACAGAAAAACAGGACTATTTAGTTTTAAAAATATGTTTATTCACTTGGCTGAATATGCCATTTACTATAATTCTGCTATTGCCTTACTGCATAGTTGCTACTAGTTTTTCAAATTAATGTTCTTGTACATTGTTATCTGGGAAATTTTCAAGGCAAATTTATTGCATAATCCTTCAATTCATGCTGAGCACACAGCCACTAATGTGACATTGCCTGGAGATAAAAGCATCATTGTTCTGCATGTTTTTGGATATAGTTCTGCTTTCCTTACTTAATCTAAGGTCATTATTGTCAAACCACAGCATGTTCTCACAAAGATCAAGCATTTTCCCAGAAAGGAATAATGACAGCATGGTACAGTGGAAATTAAAAAGTTAAAAGCCAATATAAGCTAATGATCAAAAGAGAGAAATATTGTCAAAGGAGGAAATTGTATTTTTATTTAAAAGACTGAGCTGCTTACACAGAGGAACAGATAATTGTGAGATACATTTTAGAACTAGGGAAAAAAATTGTTTATTTCATATCAAAAAGAACTTGGTTTTATTGTTGCTGTCTGCTTTTGTTTTGTTTTGCACATCAACCCCTGTCCTCCTCTCACAGTAAAAAGAATTTAAATAGTTTATGCTGAAATATCTCTATGCTGCAAGATAAATCTGGTGATTAATATCTGAATATCTGTGTCAGTATTATTCTGAGGTCAAAAAATAAAGTTATGTTGTTAGTTAAATGTTAATTTCGTAGCAAATTGTTACTGACATATATAAGGCAAAAATAAAACTTAAGTACGTTGTGTTTCCTGTTTTATGCTAACATGTTTATCCATTTCTTAACTGAACTTGGTAACAAAAATTGAATTTTCACTCGGAATGACGAGTACTCATCAGAAGAATGAAAGATGTTAAATTGTAATTGTAGGAAGGAAAACGTATGTAAGGTCAGTGAAGGAAACTGAAGCAAGCCCATGAAAGGCTAAAGTTAAATAAGGAGTTTTACAGAAAGCTAAAGACAGTGGAAATAAAAAATTATTTCCTGTCTGAGATGGGGAACTATCCTGATATTGGCAACCTGTAAATGTTACATAATTTCCTGTATTTGTTTCCACCAGTGAGTAGCACTTCCCAGTCTTTCCATTACTGATGCTCTCATGATATATTGATGATTACTTAGTTCAGAATTGCAGATTCCTGCAGCAGACTGGTTGGATAAAATCCAGCCATGGAAATAAAAAATAATGGCTTATTTCTGAACTTGTGCAGTGGTTTACCTAGAGTTTTGCCATATAGCTTGCATAGGTCATCAAGCTAATATATATTTTCAGGCTTCCAAGAGCCTCCTCTAGTAATTGATCTACTCATAAAAGTTTGAAAATCAAACCAAGGATACTGGTTTGGTTTTGAATCCTCTTCATCCATCCAGATGAGCAAATTAAATATAGTTCAGATGCATTTGGTGTGGGCTTGAGACACATGCGTAGCTTTGGTTACCTCTTAGGATGCCTTCCATCTCGTTGATTCATCTTAAAAGCCACTCTTGTAATAAGATCAAAGACTATGTACAGATCGTATATGCACAGACTTTAAAATCTATCTAAAGGTCACAGCCATGCCAGCAGATAAGGCATAAGTCAAAGATTCAATAATATTTTCATAAACATTATTCTCAGAGCAACATTTCTAATAACTATCATCCCAATTAAAAGTATATGCATCTAGCTGTGGCTTCAAAGGGTCTTTTTGTTTGAAAAGTGTTCTCATAAGCTTTTATTTTTGCTGTTCCAAAGTACATATGTTCAAAGAGATTTAAGAGGTGAAAGAGTGAGAGTTCGGTGGGGTATTTTAGGGAATCCTACTAGATGAAGTATTGGAAGTACAGCACTGTATAATGTCATTATTCTATCTTTTCTTTGCAACATATTGCTCTTGTAAATGAAAAATATTACTAAAACAACATTTTTGTCATTTTAATTTTTATCTTTTCATTTAATTATGAAGTAGAAGAGATTTTTTTTTCTTAATGCTCCTTTGGAATTAAATATCTTCCAAAATCTTTCAAGAATTTGCTCTTTTGCAGAAAATAATGGAATTCAGACAAGTAATTTCTGTCAGACGGCTACAGTTACCTTCTGTATATAACCTTATTTTTCAAAACAGTGATCTTCATCACTCTGAAATCTAATTTGAACCATTCTGAAATGACAATTATTATGAACTGTATTAGCACCTTTTACTTCGTGACACTAATGCCATCATCTTTTTGGACTCTCCTGTCTAACCTACAATAGCTCAGTGTTAGGAATACATTCAAATGCATTACCGTATTTGAATAATTACATATTTGAATTTTTTAGAAAAGAATGGTATCAAATCCTATTACAAATCACCAAGTGTATGAAAAGTTATCCTTATTTTTTTTCTTTTTAATAGTTACTGAAATGAGCTGGTGCTGGCAGTGGTTAAATTGGCAAATTCCCAGGAGTGAGGCAGTATTACTAATGGCTGGCATCACAAACATTAAATTACTTGAGATAAGTTGACGAGAAAGTTGATTAATGCATTAATTTGCAATACTGTGAATTCTTAATGAAGTGATGCATAGGTAAATGTCTGCATTTGTGCCATAGCAAACCATTTGCTTTGCAAATAAAGAAAAAAATGTGTGTATACATATACTAAAATAACTGAGAGGAGGAAAAATATGGAGATGGGTATCTCCTTATTTTAAAATCAAGAAGAAATTAAACTATCTGTTGATATTTCTTCAGTGAGTAAGTACTACTTCATGCAAACAACCTGTAAATAAGGTTCTAGAATAGGAATGTAAGAAGTGATGTAAGAGTTAATATAGCTGTCATTTCAAAGGTTGTCTGTCTGGCTCTCAAAGAGGATAAATTCCAGTATTTCTTGCANTATTTCTTCAGTGAGTAAGTACTACTTCATGCAAACAACCTGTAAATAAGGTTCTAGAATAGGAATGTAAGAAGTGATGTAAGAGTTAATATAGCTGTCATTTCAAAGGTTGTCTGTCTGGCTCTCAAAGAGGATAAATTCCAGTAGTTCCTGCAATTCCTTCAGACCACAGTGGGTGGTTTCAGGATTTCAACTGATTTTCTCAATTTGCATCCTGGATTACCTGTATCCTGTATCTTACAGTAACACTTAGAGTAAAAGTAATATTAGCTTTATATGTCCCACTCATGGCTAGTTTCCCAGTCCCACTCTTATTTTCTCCCTAAATTGGTGGGAAGGGGTCTCAGAAGTACATGAGTTCCTAAAATATCAATTAACGACAGAACAAATCACTTACCATGCAGACAAAGGAGATGGGGAATAGAAACTCCAAATTACATGAAGGTAAAGACAGTACGTAAGTTACGAAAGTAGACATTTGGCAGACGCTTGGCTCTAAGTGGCTGCTGAGGAACAGAAACCATGAATGAACTGGAGAAATAAAAAGAACATGGCAGTGAATATGTATGAAAATGGAATAAGAGAAAAAGTTAAAAGAGTTTGAGAGGTACAGAAGACAAAGGATGAGGAAAAGACCCTAGCTTACAGAAAGGAAAAATAGCTCTGAAGGAAATAATATGAAAGAGAAAATAATGTAACACAATAAAGTAAGAATAAAAGAAATGTCTTTTGCATAACAAAACAAGACAGCAAAGAATTCAGTGCCAGTGAAAAATGGAGTACTTAAGATAGATGGATTATAGACAAGATGCATCCTTTCCCAAGATGATCTGAAGATAGACTGGCATTTAATAAAAAAAAGTCATGATGCAGCTCAATGTTTTTATATATATATGTATATATATGTATATATATATACCTGCAGCTACAATTAAACCTCTTCTTTTAATGTATCAAGATAAAGTCAGCGTCACCTAATCAGAATGAACAGTTTCTCTTTAACTTAAAACTAAAAAACTAAACACCTAAATGAAACCAGCACTGGCTGGAGCATATCCAGTATTTTGCCACACTGGTTATACAGGCTGATTGCTGTGCTGGATTTGTCCACCCTGACTGCCTGATGCCTGTGTGCTGCCTGGGTAGCCAGTGGGTGGAAAGGAAGCTTGGGGGACAGATTACAGTTTAAATTAAGCTCCACACTGAGTTTCTGTGTTATTACTTTTTTTCTTTTTTCTTTTAACATATAACCTTTTCAGTCATTGTGGTTCCTCTTGTATTATAAATCCCAGGTTCCTTAAAAGCATCTGCTGGCACAAATATGCAGTGCAACAGTAACTGGAAAT
>VZSC01000941.1:39642-60922 GCA_013398225.1 Steatornis caripensis | reverse complement strand
AAGCAAATCTCTTAATTTATTCATCTCAGCTGCACCTGATTATACAGTATAACATTCCTGGGACAGATTTCCAAAGCTATTTGTGCATTTGACCTCCACTGAAATAATGAAATATATAAAACTTAAATACCAAAATATTTTGCAAAAAATATTGTTTGTTCATTATTTATGATTCCAATTTCCCTTGCATCCCACATACAAACTGCTGTCCCTTCCTCATGTCCATTATCTAAAAGAAAGTTTGAAAATGCTACAGAAAATGTACATTAAGAAATCCCAAAACAATAAAACAACAAACACAAATATTCAAATTTTCAATAACGAAGACAAAACAGAAGGAAAAATAGATTGGTAAAATGATACAGATGAATACATTTTTCTTCCCCATATTTTGGGAAACAGCAAAGTTATACTGAAACCCTATTCATTTGGATCAGATTATTGAATTTTTAGATCATATTCTCAGCCTCCACTTTCTTCCTTCCTTCATAACACTCCAAATATGGGTTTTCTTTACAGTTGCAAATGAAACCACAATATCAGTAAACAAAGTCAGGAGTTAAGCTGGTACCTCTGCACCAGTAAAACAAATTAACTGCTTCCTCAAAGGAAATTTGCAACACCTAACTCAGGACCCTCTCTTTATTGAAGATGATGCAGAAGAGCTGCCTCACTTATTCTGTTTGAGTCAGCATCCAGGTGCAGTAGATTTCTCGCAGCACATATCTGTGGAAGAACTGCTGCCAAATGCTATGTATTTTGTGGGCGTCCCATACATTGAGATCTTGAGTAGCAAACAATCTAGTTCCTATAAACTGATCATAAAAAGCAAGAGGGAATTTCCTATTTCACTCACAGAACACCATCAAGATTCTTTTATGGAAGCAATCAAATGTCTTATTATTTTCTTTATTTGTTCATGTGTGCATGTTTCTATTTATCTCTTTCCATCCCACTGAAAGTGGCACATCTGTTCCAAGTGTTTGATCTGTGGCAAAATTCACTGGAAAAAAAAAGGCAAGCAGGTAGAAAAAATAGTAAATAATTCTGTCAGTCAATGACAGTAGTCAGGCTTACTGAATGATGTTTTAGGACTTATTCTGAAAGTTAAGACTGCTGTGTGTGTGCCTTACATAGATGTGAACATGTCTAATGCAAAAACAAGGAATTCACAGCGGAGAAAGTTGTCTAGCAGATATAAACATACAGTAGAAGATGTCTTCTGTTTTTAGCTGCTTTGGCTGTCTGAGAGCTGAAAGAGGAGTGAGGGAGAAAAACCTCCGAATGTTTCCTTGTGGGGACAAGAATTTGTTCTGAGCTCTGCAGTTTAACTCCAGTGATGAGGCAGTCTGAAGCCAGGGTTCCTGGGCAGCCCAACTTTGACTTGATATTATCAAGATTTCTGTTGTTTCAATGGTTTTTTAGGTAAGCCACTGCTGAAAGTGTTAAAAAATAATTAAATAGAATATTTTGAGGTATGAGAATATTTTGAAATACTAGAAAATGCCAGTTCTGCATTCCTAGCACCATCACAATTTATTAGGAAGTGCAGCAATCACCATTTTTGTTTTATTTAATAGGACTGGGGTGACATTTTTATGACTTTCTGGATTCTGCCTGACAAAAAGAAAAAAAAAAAGAAATTGTTATGTGCTTAATTTTTTTCAGCCACCACATAGGCAGGTGAGACATACATGAAGAACGAGATCAATAGATGTTAAAAAATACAGTCTTATCAGTATGGTCAGTAGTGTCTGTTATTACCATATTGAGAATATAAGTATATAAACTCTCCAAAGACTTCTACATCTTTTGAATTCCCTACTGTGTTCTTGAAGACAGTGGCACATTTTACTGGGGGTCTTTCGCCTCATTTTTATTTCAGAACACTCAATTAAAATTTCTAATTATCATCTGGATTGACATAACTTTGGCATCTTCAGAACAAAGAGTCCAATTCTCATCAAAAGGAAGGAAAAGCTGGTGTTTTCTTGTTTCTACAACCTTCTCTTTACTGTGTGTGATTCAAGCTCACCAGTGAATGATTTTGAAATTTTTGAAGTATATAAATTCATTCTAAACAATGACCAAAAGAAAGATCAAAAAATTGTGATTTCTGCTGATTCTTTTTTGTACAGTTGTAACAAAAGCAATCAGAGACCTGTTGAGAATTATACAACTGTATTGAGGGGCATACCTTGAGGAATTATCAATCTAATGAGTAAAGCTAGCAATCACCAACATTTTGGAGTGTTTCAGCTCTAGCAGGGTCTTAGTAGGTACTTGTTAATCAAATTAATTCTGAGACAACATCTTACTGAGTGCAAAGTCTTGGGGAAATGTAATGCTCTCATAACCCATGAATAATGGCGTATCACTCCATGTGTCAGAGCAAAGCTGAGTTTCCTACATTAAGGACTGTGCCGTCTGCCTTGCCTTCTCCTTCCTTCCAGGCTCCTTCCACCAAAATAAGGGTTTTATATGTTGGAGTAACAGATGTGATCAATACTTTTCACAACAAAATATGACTGTGAGAGAGGAGACTCTCTCTTCAATCCTATGTCTAATACTAGGGGAGATTTACGCTGCTCTGCCTGGCTATTGTCCAAAGCTAAGATGTGCTGTCAAAGACATGATCTTTTTGTTTGTTTTGTTTTGGTGTCTATGAAATGGAATTAAGACAGGTCAGAGTTTGACACAATTTCTCGGGAACGTAGGATGTGAACCTATCTGCTACTGAGCTGCCTCCAATCAAAGGTTAGATCTCCTGTTTAACAGCTGCCTAAAGCCACTCATGAATAAAAGCTTTGTTGTATAGTCAAGTATAATTCTGTTCCTCAGATTGAACTAAAAGTCACTATCCAGCCATGTTCAAGGTCAATTTGCATTTGATAATAAATGAAATGCAAAGAATTATAAAACAGTCATTTCAAACCCTTTTGTTCCATTCTCTTATGCTTCTGGGTTTTGACAAAAGAAACATAAAAAGACAATGAATTGAAGAGAGAAATGATAATAAAAAAATCAAGTGATTTTCCACTCTGCCACTATTTCAAACTATAATCTATTTTTCTTACGGTTGTAAGAAAAGTGACTATTCCAGATAACAGTGTACAGTCATACAACATACATCATAAGAGAGTAGTTTCTGTAAATTAATACTATGTGAACAACTGTGGGCTTAATTTACTACTTTTTTGAATAATTTTCTTTTGACTTGTTCTGTTGAATGGGTATATTTTCCTTTCAATTTTAAACATTGATATAATTAATTATAAGGCTATTTACAATCTTTTGGAATTTTAATATCTATCTTCCATTTTTATGCTTAGCTTCCCATAGCCACCAAATATGCCAGTTATGTGATAGTCTCTTCTGAACAGTGTTGAATAATATTTAAGCATGTACAATGAAGCAGCAGTAGCAGTTTGAACCCTTGTTAAGTAGATGGCTCAGATTAGAGTCTATTCCAATACTCCGTAAGAGGGTGGATCTCTTCTTATTTTCCATTTTTTGTAATACAATTTTGTCTTTCAATGAGTGCATATGGACTCAATAAGACACCACCCCCAATTATGTCTACTGAAGAATTTCTGTGTTCAGATAAAGTTTGCAATCTCAAAAGTGAGCCCTCAGATTGACACAGCATTCGACTTTAGGCCTAAATTTTTTGGCATCTGCCTAGTGCACTTAGTTGAAATGAGTTTAGCTCACTCCTCTATAATATTCACTGAATATTCACTGAATAATTCACTGAATCTAAGGATGGTATCTTAAGCACTTCAGGATGTGTGCTTTTCTTCCCTTTTGAAGTGAATTGGACTCTTTGTTCTGAAGATGCCAAAGTCACATCAGTCCAAAGGCACTTCAGGCCTCCCTTTCATCCCTTTCATTAGCTACTGAGGAGTCCTTCATTTATTTCCTATCTCTCTGCAGCTAACATGTACACAGATTTTCCACTTTCTGTGTGAAAGTTCTAATTAACTCGTTAGGCATTTTATGATGTAACACATAGCAAGGCACTCTGTGATGGGCTAGGTTTTGTTTGTAGAAGTTGCCTACAACTACACGTCAAGGCTGTTCCACCTAGTATTGGGTGATTAAATATCCCACTGTGGATGTGAGAAAGTCAGGAAAGGAGAGAAAAATGCTGTGTAATCCAGCAAGTGGGATCCCCACCTGAGTGTGAAGGGAACTTTATTGCTTTGGTCTAATAATCTTTTTGCCATTATATAGTGCATGCATCAAGGCCAGAAACTGTATACACTTGTCTGTAAAATCCTTCTCATTTGTATTGAAAATACTGCCCTTTGCACAATCTGATAGCTAAGACAATGGGAAAATGATCTCCATAAAAATCCACATCAAAAGGGGAAACTGAAAAAAATATTTTATGTATCACAAGTGAACACAGTAATTTCTGAACTCTGTGGCTGGGAGAGGGGCACCCTTTTGTAAAGCCTAACTGATTAGGCATATTCAAAAAATGCCCATCGGTTCCATCCCAGGAAACAGGAAAAAAAATAATCCAAAAGGATGTAATCACAAGACACTTATCAGTGCTGTCAAAATGATTTACTCTGCAGTGTCACAAGGAAAGAAGGTGAAACCGGATCATCAGTGATGAGAGAGACTAGCTGATAGCTGGAACAAGAAAAACTCAGCAAGAGAGAAATCAGACAGAAAAAGAGAGTGAAGCCTAATGAAAGTATGAAATGTAAGGGATGAACATTTTGGCAAGTCAGAGAGATGAAGTAAAGCATTAGGGCAAATGAAGACGGAACTAGCAGTGAAAAGTATCAAATGGATCATTAACAAAGAAGACAAAGAAAAGTGCAGCAGGCTGAGGGAAGGACAGAGAGGTGGAAGCTGAAATTAGACAGAAAAGCTGAACTGTAGTGAGGCTATTTGCAGCAATAGGACATGGCAGTACTTGTAAAGAAGAGAGGAGACCTCCTGCAAGTGCTGAAATTGAAAGAAATTAGAATGTTTGCAAGAAATGAGGGGAGTGTCCCAACACCAACAGCCTGATCTGCTCTAAAGTGAGCAGGTGCAAAGATGAGAGGATCAGATGAAATGATCCAGGTCTCCATAAATCAGAATCTTGAATGGCAGTAAAAGTGCTGTGAATGGCTGTATTTTTGTCCCATTTTATTTTATTATGTTTTATTCGGGGGTGTGTGGGGCTGTGTGGGGGGTGAAGGCAGTACTCCAGGGAAAGGAACAGAAGAACAATAGAAATAACCACAGAATTAAAAAAACAGCACACTAGTGGTGGAGGCTGTGAGGGAGACCAATAAGCGGGATGAAATAATAGGTATGCAGGATATCAGTAGTAAAGGAATACAATGTCAGAGGGTTGGTTGCAAAACCATGGGTGTGGGATCCGGATTTGCACTTGTTTGAATGGTAGAAGAACAAAAAAGGAAAACAAAAAAGGAAGAATGTTGACTTTGTAGGGATGTAAAGGTAACAGTTATAGTAGTAGTACAGCGTGAGAAGTTTATATGATATATTTGTTCAGAACATGGATGAGGATAAGAAGTGGATGCGAGATTTGCAAAATTTTTTGTGGAATAGGACTGGTGAAAAAAGCAGAATCAGAAAATGCTATGAAAATGTGACTTTTTTATTATTATTGCTTTGAGTGAAAGCTGGTAGACATTACTGCAACATCTGTGAGCCAACGAAAGCCTTCATGGAAAGGCAAAAGGGGATGGTTAAGTTTTTCTGTGCTTCTGAAACCAGATTATACTAGATCTCACCCATTGTGCTCACAGACACAAAGATAAATGGTAATCCAACACTGAAAATGTATGAAACTTCTTTTAAGGCATATCAAACTTGCAAAATTTGTTGCAATGTTGAATGAGGTTGCCTTAGCTGTGCCTTAGCTGAATGAGATTTCTTGCTTAAATAATTGTCAAGGTTAAAAACCTTCTTTCCTATGGTATTCCTTCCATGGAAGATGTACCAAAGCAGCACACATTATTGAGTAGGCATTTTGATGTGTCCTTTAATGAAAGCTGAAATCTTGTTTGCAGTTTGATCTACTTCCACAGATTTTACATGTACTCAGTGCTTCACAGAAAATGAGTGCCAACAATCTGCTGTGTGGCTGAAAGACTAATGTTTCCGCTAAAAGTTATATTCAAATACTGGAAGTACATAGCCTGTATTCTTAACTAAACAGTCAGGATTACATACTGTCATCACCTTTCAGAAAGCTGCACAGGTTATTAACAACCAGACCTACACGAAGTTGTCCCTGCTCTGAATCTGTGTAGGGGGTGGACTAGATGAGTGCCAGAGGTCCTTTCCAGACAAATTACAATTCTGTGATTCTCAAATATTGTGAAAGATCACACTGACCATGCGCTACCCACACTGAGAAAGTAGAGCCTTTGCAACACCAGTCACAGAACTATTATAGGATAACGTCTCAACCCTTGCTTTTACTCTTAATGAAAAATGATATTCAGAAAAAACCCTAGCTGATTCATGTTTTGTAATTCAGATTCTGGACTTCAATTTTGCACAAGAAGTCAAGTTCCTTTTTGGGGCAAAGATGAAATCATTGTGTTTACCCAGTACAGAACTCATCTTGTATGGCAAATCATTGTGGTGTTCTATTGCATAAGTGCTGAATTCTGAATCCAAATGTCATATAGTAATAAAATCTTGTTACTGCTATAAAATAACTTTTGATCCCTAAATCTTAAGTTTAGAACTTGCATGCTGATTGTGGATGCACCGTGGTAGGATCCAAGGAGTATTTTTTGCAGATATTTTTGTCATCCATAAATACAGGTTCATTACGTCACGCTTAGTCTTGACTGTTTCTTACTCATAAAGAGAATGTCTAAAGGACAGCAGCCGTCTCTCAAGGTGTAACAAAATTGTAATATAGTGATTGAGCTCCATCTTGTGGAATAAAGAGATGCTTACAGCAGATTTTTTTCTTCCCTTCAGAAAAGGCATCATTTAATTAATTTTGCCATTGAGAGTTTTCCTTGTTGAAGTTTTGAACAGATAGAGGAAAAAAAGTGTTACATCATGCATCACATTAAGAAGACGCATTATGACATGAAGAAGAATTAAAGATATTGGGAGACAGAGCCACAACACGTAATGGTTTGACGAACATTTTTGTTAACACCACAGATGACAAAAGCGTTGCTATAAAGTGGACTATTCATATTTTTGAATATTCACATAAATACTGGCTTTCAGCACTCAGGCTTTAAGGTCCATTAATAATTTTTTACTTTGTTACTCTGTGGAAAAAAATATTCAGGCAGCTTACTCTTATTTTCACTTTCCAGTTACAGTGTAGAAGACGTGTTGCACAATCTTTACGAAAATAACTGAATGCATTCTTGGGTATGAATACAGACAGTCCAATCATGAGCTGTAGTAATCTGCAGTTAAGCTTTTCTGTTGAGGACTATAGTATTAACAATAGCTGAGGGAGAAAATAAATTCATCATGTGTTTATAGCACATATTTTAAACATAAAAAATTTTGTCAAGACTAAAAAAAATTGCTCGTTGACTTTAAATGAAATATAACACTGGAAGGCATTCAATATGATATGCTACATGCAGATTTTTAAAAACTGAATGAACACTCCAAAGGTTCACACATAAATGTAATCACTCTTGCATACATATGTAAGACATTGAAAGCTAGATTGTATGTTTTCTGCAGCTAAAAAAAATGAGATCATCTGACATTGCATTTTTTCACATGAGATATTCCAAAACAAAAGTGTTGGATTTTGTTTTTTTTTTTAATCAGCCCACTAATATTTAGCCATCAAACCTGCAGGCAAGCACTTATCAGAGGTTTGAGAAGTGTTAGGCATACAACTATTGTCTTCAAAGCTGTCCATGTCTCTTTCCAGCTGAATACCTTACCAATTCTGACTTTTAAAACTATGTGCCAATTGAATTTTTGAAAAGCGTCTCTCTACAATTATAACTTCAAATTATAGTGGTTGTTTTGTGAGTATCTAGGAGTTTCAGTGAAACTTTTTCCTAAAACTCTTACCTAGGTTCCAGCTTTGTCCTTGTTTATATTAATGTCTAAAATAAAGGTTTGACTTGCAGTTCTATGGATGTTGCTCAGGCTCCACACTTGTGAAACTTTGGTACTTAGTGTAAAATCTAAATATCTATTTAGAGTCAGTTTTCCAACAGTTTCCTTTTTCAGATCATTAAACTTGAAGGGATGCTTTGTTTCTGCTCCTCAGAGCCTGCAATACGTGTGACATAGGTATATGACCTCTGACAAAGGACATAGAGATAACTCCCTGGTATGTGGGAGAATAATATAAAATAAAATATAACCAATGTAAATAAAATAAAATCCTAAACAACCTGTAACTCCTTTTCTCCTCCTCTTCCTCCTTCATCTGTGTGAGCTAAGTAAATATTGGACTTAGTTCTGTAAATTTTTGATAGCAGTGATATAGATTTCAAAAGGATTGCCAACTTTACTGAAGACATAATTAGAGTTTGGGGAAATTAATATGGTCTACAAATCTGGTTTGCATGTATTCCTGAAGTGAGTAAAGACTGATAAAATAAAGAAAATAGTGAAATTCAGAAAACAATTACTGTTAAGTGAAACAAATGGCAATTTGTACAACACAAAAGTTTCCTTTCAGGAATACTGTTTGTGATCTGACAGCTGATAGGTCCCACTGATTTCATTTGGGACTGTGGACTTCAGTGCAGTGGGCATGGGATGATGTTTGGTCATATGCAGTCATATCTTTCATTCTTGTTGGGTAAATGCAAACTCTTCTAAATATATTTGGAACAATTTACTTTTATAACACTTTCTTATGCAGGCAGTGCCACTGATGTCTTTTTGCGAAATTGCCTCATGATATTTTGTTTGTGCTGTTAAAATTGAAAAGTGTCTCAAAGAGATTGAAGCCTAAGGGGTCACCCAAACTTATGGGGAAATGATACTTCTCTCTCCAGCTGAAGTAAGTAGAAAATCTGGTAAGAAGATAGAGAGCATTCTTTGCTTATGAAGCACAGATTTTTCTATATGCAAGGAGTTTAAATATGTATGCTAAATGATAATTAAGTTTAGCTTGACTTTTTTTTCTATATCCTTTACTAGACAGGTTTTGCTACAATCAAACTGTGCGAAAATTTGTAGTTCTTGTGTTTTCTCTCTTCTTTCATTTAAATTTTCCCAGACCTAATGAATAATACTATCTCTCTGCAGAATTTTTTCTGCTTTCTTTTCTTTTTTTTTAGGAGCAAATGTCCTTAAAAAACAGAGTCATTCTAGATGAGTTGCTATGAATTACTTTTATTCTTGACAGTTTTATGATGTTTTACAATTTCTTAGTTGTTGTTCTTCAGTGCAGTACAAATACAATAGTTCAGGCTTCATTTGGTTGATCGGTGCGTAAATTTATTTTTTTATCTAGCTGTCTTGAGAGAAGATCAATGAATGCATTTTTCCTATCATTCCTTCTTTTGTGTAGCATACATCTTCACATTACTGATTCATATTTCAAAATGAAAACATAGGTCTTTCTGTAATTCTAGCTTCTTTTGTAATAAAATATATCACAGAGTCTTTAGAATATAAAATTATGTACATATAATTGGAAATTTTAGAAATCATGAATGTTAAATGCCGTCTGTGGCAAATATGAAATTGCTTTGGACTACTCATAGCTATTGTATAGAGGTGGATACAGTCTCTACCTGATTAGGTAGGAGTGATTTTTAAGCTCTGGTTGTGGGATACTTCTTTGCTTCATGTTTATTTATCTAGTTCTTGGAATAAGTATAGCACAACAAAATTGATTTTGTTTAGTATAGAACTAATCAGTGGATTAGAACAGCTGAAATAAGCTATGCCTCAGAAAAATGTTTGTGGGTTAATAACGGAAAGCAATAGCTATATTGTTGATAATTTTTTTCTCAAAGCTTTCTGAATCGAATGGAATGCCAGAGAAGAAAGAAGAAACAAAGAATTAGGGAAATGTCTTAAAAAGATTAAAAGTACTCAGAATGGGATTCAGCCTGACTGTACAGGAAAATATAAAGGGTTATAAACTTCACGTAAAAGGTCTTTTTGCTGCATTAAAAAAAATCCATTCTTTTCCCTAGTTTTTCCTTCCCAATTTTAAAGAATATTGACTGTGATGACGTCAAAGTTAAAGTAAAGGTCCAAATCCTTCAATAACAACTTTCAATAACAAATAACACCTCGAAAAAATCAATTCATGAATTCATAGAAGATAGTGCTAGATTAATCTATCAAGTTATTTATATTAATTTATTTTAATTTATTTTTATATAAATAATATTAGTTTATATTATTTACCTAGTTTTACCACTGAAAGTGTAGACTTCTGGGGTACTTTTTATTATTGAAGTAGCTGGGTGAATGATTTGTTTTCTGTAGGGGTTTTTTATGACTATTAATGGGAAAACCATTGACGACTTGTCCTCAGATTCTGAACAGATTGAGAACCTCCCCATTCCCAACACCCAGGAATCTCCCTTTGTAGCTGAAATGACAATTTTTTGTGAATATAAGGGGTTTTTTGGGGATGGATATTTGTTGGTTTGGGGTTTTTTTTGGTGAAAGAGATCTTGTATGGCAGGATAATAAATTCTTGGAAGCAAAAATTATAGAAAATCAGAGAAAATGTGTTTCTCCCAAACCCCACAGTCCAAGCAGGTGATGGTCAGTGAGGCTATTCCAGTGTCTCTAACACCTTGGAGAACCTCTGAGGTGTCTGATTGGTCTCTCTCACGTTTGTGATTCAGGCAGCTTTAAGGTTGGGGGTTAAAAAAATCCCATTTTCTCTCGAGTCAGAGAAAAAGGAATTGCTGTGAACGTCTACCTTCCTTTTTAGCACTAAGTCTAGTCTGCTTCTTAGGGGTATTCATCTGTTTGCACCTAAGGTACCTACTTGATACTCTATAAGCTTAAATCCTTAGCACTAGTCTTGCTTTTCTTGCGTAGTGCATTCTAGGTTAATAACAATCTTGTGGTTGTTATAAGGTGTTGAAAAGTGTTTTCAGAGTTTATTGAATACAGACAAGAATACAAAAAATGGTCCTGTGAACCCTACTTAATTCAGTGTCTATTACATGGCTGCTTCCAGAGTTGCATAGTGCCTTCCACTCATAGTGCTCATTAAGGGTCTTGTTTTTTGTATTTAAACAACAAAGTACATAATTATAAGTAATGAGAAAAAACAAACTAGATGTTTGATTAAACACAATCAAAACTGATTAAAACCACTTTATTTATATGCATGTGGCTTGGATATTTGCTTTGGGTCATGTACATAGATTATTTCACTGGCGCGCACAGAGAAAACACCTCAACTAACTGTAACATTTAACTCCATGCTGAACTCTACTCAGGTGCAAATGAGATGACCCAGGAAAGGAGTGAAGGAAACTTTAGAGCATATTGGGAATACCCGTCCTACAAAATCCCTCATAAACAGCTTTTATTTTCACTTGAAAACTCCTGCAGAGGGTGTGTCCTCTATAGTAGCAATACTTGTGTGATTCAGAAACTGAAAGGCAAATAATGCACATTTGATCCCATTTCACACCTTCTTTGTGTCCTCATAGATTTTTTTTTTCTCTTTCTTTTTTCGAGATTTGTGGAAGAATCAGAAATAGAGTAAGGTCCCTATAGAGAGTCTTGGTGAAAGAAACGAGCCTCCGGGGGCAGGAGCAATGGGATTTATTGTTTATTATGAGTTGAAAAGAACATGGGAAAAAATTAGAAATATATGGCTAAGATGACTCAGTGAGAAGATCTATGACTTATTTAGTGATAGGAACAAGAAATTGGATGGAACATACCCTAGGATTTTGGCATATTTTTCTTTATTACTATCCTGGAAAACTCTTGGGCCACACAGTTTAATTTCTTATGAAGATTTATCAGAGGTTATCGTCTTAGGTGGTACACCTAATTATTCAGCTTATGTTCACATGCATACTTATATGTGTGTGAGAGAGAGAAGGTGAGAGGAAGAGAGTTCTCCCTGTTTATAGTGTATGTGTACAGAAACCAACGCATTTCCTTGAATTTGTCTTGAATGAGAAGGAAAACTATGTCTCTAGCATGAAGGATCAATATGTACCTGAAATGCTAGGCAGAGACTTAGAGTAGAACACGATGAAATATAGTCTGTACAAGCATCCATTTGACGCTAGCTGTCCTGCCTGAACTTAAACTGTGGGTGTCTGACAGATGTGACACAGCTGACATTAAGTCCAGCATTTAAATTGTGCTAGACCCTCAATTATGTTCTTAGTCTGCTTGAAATGAAGCAGTTGATTTAATCCTTTCCATCCCAAAGCTTTCTACCAGCAAGGCAGCTGATAAAGACTTGGGGCCTTATCAGTCTCATGTAGGATTATCTCTTCTACTTTTACATTAAGAGTGTCTTAGCACTTTTTAATCAAATGGTTTCGCAAGTCAACCAGAATATAATTACTGCTAATGCCTAAAATAATCTACATTCCTGCTAGACCCCCCAAAAAGACCTTGAGCTGGAAATTACCCCTAATACAAGACAGGGCATGGCAGGTTCACTTCCTGAGAAGCACAGCATCTTCCTCAGCTTGAAGCAGCGAAAGTTCCAGTCTGAGAACCCTCAGATCTGGTCCAGGACTTCTGGAAAAGCTACGTAAGAGTTACACAGGAGAGTGAGACATGCATACTGTCTGACTTCTTCTGGCTGCAGCTATCCCAAATAGCAAGCACAGATTTTCGAAGGCACTTCTTTCTCTCTGCTGTGAGGACGCTCAAAAGTTTAATTTCTCTTCAGCTTTGGCTCTTCTTGTGTCTCTCTTCCTAGCTGTGTAACCCCATATGATCCAGTGTTTTTTAATGGCTTTTATTTTTTTTAATTGTTCCAATTGTTTTTTTAATCATTACCTGAAAAAGTCAACATCATTTTTTAAAAACAGCAAGAGAGCAAATTTTAAACCTTCACAGTTCCAAATAAAAGCTATAAATATGTTCTATATTTACAGAAACAAAAAGTTAAATTTTATGCTTTTGATCAAGTTTCTAAATATAGTTCTTCAAGTTTTTGACATTTTTGTAAGTCTGAATTTTGAAAATTTCTAAAAGAAGTTTCAGACTTTTATGGTACTTTAATAATAGATTATGAACATAAAACCCATTTTTTCTTTGAATCCTGAAACTTTTCAGCAGTACCTACTAGCTGAAAAATGTGTTCCTAAGATTAAAAGCATATCTCTTCACTAAGGTTTCCTGAATATTGTGTTCTGGAAGAGGCAGAAATAAATGAGAAAAGAATGACAGTGATATCCTACAGCCAATAGCTGGACTACAGTTAGCATTACTTGCTGAATCATGAGCAACCTGATACATCAGCAGAGACAAGTATCGTTACATCTGTAAACAACAATCACCTGAAACAATGCCACAGACTCCAGGTAACAATGGGAAATATTTTTTTTTAAAAGAAAAATTTTTAGGGTCTTAAAACAGCTAAGAACTTAGACATTAAGTGTCTTACCTCTTATAACATCTATTTTCGTAATTCAAAATTATCTTTTAAGAAACATTTCATATGACATTTATTAGGAACAGATTGTGCTTTCAAGGCTCCGGTTTGTCATATGATATGTGTTGGATGTGGCTTCCAGAGCCATTTTGGTTGCAAAAAGCTTGAATTCACTATAAATTTTATGTAAGCAAGAATGAAGAACTAAACATTATATGGTATTCTAATGTATTAAGGCTGTAATGCAATTAATAGATCCTGTAATAAAGATACAGCTTGATTTATCGTAACTCATGGTAAAACCACCTTCTGTATTAAAAACCTGCTCTGAAATATGTAACAGATGGTGACAAGATGAAATTTACTGCAAAACCATCATTATTTTCCATATAATTTGCTGTATAAATGAATCATATTTGGTTCTGAAATAAATACTCTGGCAGCTGTAACTCAGTGTATGTCACAAATTTACTTTCAATTTATACTCACATTACTGGAACCAGAAATTTCCTGGTAATTTCATCTAGAATAACTAAGAAGTCAAAAGCATGAAAAAGGAAATTCAGTCCACTAAATGTTTTTCTAAAGGAAATAAGATTATATTCTTTTTATATAGACTATTGTTGTTATCCAAAGCTAATAATTTGCAGACTAACTCCACTTTCAATACTCATTGTAGCAACTTTTACATGTAATTTTTTTATCGACTACATTAATTAAATCACATTCAAATATAATTAGAAGGAACTGGCAATAAAATATAAATATCAAAAATTATTCAAAAACCTCAGCACATCAAGCACCAAAGTCTTGTATATAAAAATAGATGTTTTAACATTTACAGAATATGTATATGTATGTATAGATATAAATGTTCATATATTTATGCATATATGCAAAAATACACATGCACAAATGTGACATATACACTAAAGCTCGATGTCATCCTGTGGAAGCTCTGGTTCAAAGCAGAACTGACGCTAAAGCTGGAGCATGTTGTCCAGGGCTGTATCCAACCAAGTTTTGAAAATCCCCAAGGACAGAGAAGCCACAGTCTTTGTGCAACCTGCTAGTGCTTAACAACTCTCTCATAGTGTTATAGTTTAAGATAATTAATTGAAAACAGATGTTATAAAGGTCTTAGGAGCACTAATGGATTCGGAGGTTGGGGGGGGAGCTGTTTGTTTGTTTCTTGCGTAATTGGACAAATTTGAAAAACACATTGATCTTGAAATTAAAGTATATTACTGAGAAATTAACCATGCAAATAGAATTATTTTTCATTTGCAAGTGAGATGCAAATTACTATAATGTTCTGGGATCATCACCACAAACCAAAATGAATACACAGGCTGTTATTAAAAATAAAAATGTTAAATTGATTATAGCTTAACAGCAATATAGTGCATCGTTGTAAAAAGAATTGAAAGACAAAAAACATTAAAGAATGACTAATGTAAGTTAGAGGCCAAATACTTCTCAGCCTCATATTATTTTTTTCTAATATTGGATGATTTCTGTTTAGCTATTAATTGCTCATTGAGGCAAATTAGACACATAGATGTTTATCCTAGTAGCATATAACACCAAAACCAAAATAATTCTTTCCTTTAGTTGTTAAAATGTTGTAGCTTATTTTTACATGTCCACAATACAACCTAAGTAGAAAAACAACTGACCTTTATTTTTGTTAACAGGTTCTCAGAAATTCTTCAAAAGTGAGGAATTCATTCTTATGTTTGGAAGAAACACCTGACAGACCGACTAATAAACATCTTGCACAATTTTTTCACTAATACCACTTAATTAATTCTAAGACATCCTTTTAATATAAGTAAGGATAAAGTCACAATTGTTGAGGAAAGAAAAATTTCTCAGAGGTTACCTAACCATGCAAAAGTCTCAGACATTTTAAATGGACACTCCAGATCATCTGCAGAAGCAGTAGTTAGATATTAACTTTGTCTGATCAACAGATTTTGCTAGCTACTTTGCAGTTTATTACAGCATGATAGGCATTTTTAGTGACATCTACTAGTCAAGATACCATAAAATGGTAAAGATAGAACAAACAACATCTAACACATCCCAGCAATTTTGAAATTAAACTTTCACCGTGTGTGTGGGAGATAAAGGCTCGGTCTTTTTCTGGAGTTTAAACCAGTATTCCTTACTGATTAAGAAAATATTTCAATAACCTGTCAGTGGGGGGTGTGAGCCTTTGCACAAAAACGCATTTCAATGTTGAGTCCAGCAGTGAGGGTTGGGGAGTAATAAGTTTACTCTTAAGGAAGCAGTGATACTGCTGTCTCCAATGTCATGTAAATGTTTGTGCTTTCTACCTTAGTTATTTAGTTAGGCATTGAGCAATTACATGACAAGAATCTAGCTTAAGTGCTAAACTGTAGAAAGAAGTTAAGAACTCTGAATTCTAATATAAAAGAGATTTCACATGCCAAATTTAAAGCTATGCTTACTAAAAGAAAAAGAATTTAAGTGTCTAAATCCCAGTTTGCCATGCTCTCCCACTGCCTTACCACCACTTAAACTAGGTTAAGCACATTTCTGTTTGGCTTTAACTTCTCTTGGTCTAAGTTTTCAAGCAAATCTGTTAGATTCTATGGTGAGAGAGAAACTCGGTGTTTAACTAAAATTTACAAGGGATTATATCTCATAACCTACAGGACTGAATCTCACAAAATACAGTTAAGTTGCTACCTTAGAAAAAAACAACAAACATTGAAGAAGGAAACAGAAAACCCTTGAAGTGGGTTTCAATTATCATCATAATCTATCTTTTAAATTATCATCTGCTGGTTGAATATTCACCAGAAAGAAAGACTCATTCCTAATGTTCTTCTCAAAATTCAGAGTTTTCGCATTGTCCAGGAAGAAATCTCTGGTATCACTATTTAGACTGCTCGAGGTAATACTATTCTCTTCTCCTTCCGATATTTGATTATCATGTGTCTTGTGTCTTCTTTAGATAATGATTAGCTGCTTGACTCTGGGAAAGGTAAGTGCTCTCTGTTGTATTTCCCCTATGTCCAAAACTCTTTGAGCAGATTTAGGTGTCTGTACCTCATATAGCACAATGGAATCCAGACATTTCTCGTTCCTGTATAGATTTCACTAATCAAAATAAACAACAACATTATCTACAGGGAAATTTGTAATTAAGTAAAGTTTTACTGCCACCAATAAGTAATCTCAGAGATTCAAATAAACTGCCCTTCTAATAAGGTGTATTGGTTTGTCTTAAATTTATATTAGAAACAAAGTTTTTATATTAAAATATCAAAGCTTTTCATTGCACTGTCAATGAAATTACTTTGAGTTCAGTTGTTGACATTTTTCTGCAAAGCCCATAATAGGTTGTATATTCATTTCTGTTTGTGATGATGATCCTATAATCATTAGTGTTAGATTTTAATCTAGCACTTTGGTTGTACTTTTTGTATTTAAGTTGGTTTTGGAGTAACACCAGTTGATGATGGACTAACATCATCCTCTAAAGTGCATTTTCTACATTGCTATCAATAATTAGAAATAGTAAGCACTTCTGATTTTCTTTTTGTTCTTTTTGGGTTTGGTGCATGTTACTGTAGATGGTTTCACGTAAATAGTTCTTATTTAACATGTCTGGTTTTAAATATAAATCAACTAAGAAATCTTGACTGTTAGACAAGTATGCTTAGCACAGTATATTTGCAAATACTTGCTTCAAAGGCTAGAGAAACTTGATATGCAATTAAATAACAGCACTGGGAAGGTCTAACTGGAATGGAAACTCCGTTCATGTCAGTGAACATTCCAGCAGTGACTTAAGTTGATGTTAAGGTTTCTAATACGTGCTTTGCAACTGATTTTTTTTAGAGAACTTTGACAAAATAAGGATGGTAAGAGGATCAGGCAATGTTGTACTTTCTTTAGGGATGCTCTTAAGGGATTATGTAGTTCTATGCCCACACTAAATTGTACTACCTAGCCAGAGGAGTAGTTATAAGCTTCAGTCAGTTTACATATCCTTTTCTGAAATACATGATTAGTGTGCCTGGGAAATAGGCCCATGAGATCAAATAATTCTTCACTTTAAATCTTCAAACTATGTGCAACAGATTTTATTCAGTGAATATAGTAATTTTTCCTAGTTAACACACCATTTTTAGCTACCTGAAAGAGACAGAGATTGCTATCACCCTATGAATTGGTGTTCATCTCCTCATCATGTTTATTAAGGTATGACATACAACTGGAAATGATCTGGGCAAACTAGCCCAAACTCCTGCTATCCTGTAATCCCTTTCACAAACTTGTTTGGATGTGTCTTGAAAGTTAGCAGATATTTTTCCTTCTCTGCTCCCTTTGGGAGCTTGTTCCATACTCTGAGTCTTGTAATAGTTAGAAATTCTCTAATTTCCAGTCTAAATTTCTCCATTGCCATTTGCCAATATTGTCAATTTGTTTAACCAGCTCTTTCTCCTCCTGGGCATTTTGTTATCCTGCTCAGTCTTGAGGTATTTATAGACAGTAATCATGTCTGTTCCCATTATTTGTTTGAGTATTTGCAATTTTTAACGTGCTGTAGATTACGTAGGGTTGCTGTTGCTTACCGATTAGATTGTTGAACCTCTTAAACGCAGAAGGGCTGCTTAAACCAGATAAAAATGGCTGTATCAATACTTGGGGAATGATCCTTTAGGCAAAAGTCTATTTGTATGAAGTGCTTTCAGACTGAATGCTATGCTACTCAGTTTATAGTTTTTACACTTATCAGCCACTTCACACTTAAAGAATGGCACCTGCCATGTTGCAACAACACCTGGAATTGAAACAAGCTCCTTGCAGCAACCAGCTTACCTCAGCAACTGTCTTTGCTGACACAGAAGTAGGGTAGGGTGGGAGAAGAAGAGGGAAAGATAAAGGATAGTATTTAGCTAGTGTTAAAAACTATTAATTAGCATGATATTCTTCAGTGCATTTTAGGGGGTTTTAATCCTTTTAACTTTCCTGAGCAAATGTTTTCCCACCATAAACTTGCAGTTCATTGCTCTCTGTACAAAGTGATGCCTGTTTGATAGATGTCTAATGAAATCTTACCTAAATCTTTAAAGCAAACTATGAATTGAACAATTATACTTCATTTATACTGAAGTGTTATCTATTCTCCCATTCAGTCCTCTGTTCCTTTATCTGGCATTCTATAAACCCTCGTTATAACACTATTTATAAGAACTGACACATTTAGACTGTAAATCAATTTTCCATTTTCATTGTATTGGATAAATTGCTCTTCAATAGGATTTTGTTCCCTCAAAAGACAGGTTCAGTGTAGCACATTTAATTGATCCACTATGTTTGCTATTGAAGTACTTGCCAAGGTTGCACAGGTGAAGTAATCTGCAGTATTCTTATTGCTGAAAAAGCTATTTCAATTTAAAATTAATGTTGGACTTTCTCACTTAGAAAATGAACACCTATTACGTTGGATTGTGTGATGCTGAAATCATTTCCTGGTTCAACAACACATTGAACCTGTACATCCTAGTTGATATCTTTTTCTTTCAATTCTGTGAAATGAGTGGGACTAGCCACCTCTCTACAACTTAGGGACATTTATGTTGATAATTAATTACCGAATATGAACCAGTATGTTTATTAATATGTTAAAAGCACTGCCTGGAATAATTTGCAATCTCATGAAACTCATGAAAGAAGAAAGAGCTATCTTCTCAATCTAAACATTCATAACAATGTCCAGAAAATGTCCTGGAAAATACCTCATTAGCAAAAGAGAAGGGAGACTTTCTCATTCTTTATTGAAGAAGCCTTCCAAGACTGAGAGATGCCCCAGGATCTGCTTCTTAGAGTTGTGGGGTGGTGGGGAAATAAAAAGAATATTTTAATCGTATTTTATGTATCTGAAATCTATCACTACACAAAGACATTTACTAGATCATAAACATTGTGATAGCTGTCTGAACAGTGACTCTTTTTACGGTCATCTGGCCTGTCTGGTTACTGTGTACCTGTCCTGAAGTCCTCTTTTCAGCAGAGCCCTAAAGGAGCACTGGAATTGTCTTATGCATTTTCAGTACTTTCTTTTCATTCATTGNACAGTGACTCTTTTTACGGTCATCTGGCCTGTCTGGTTACTGTGTACCTGTCCTGAAGTCCTCTTTTCAGCAGAGCCCTAAAGGAGCACTGGAATTGTCTTATGCATTTTCAGTACTTTCTTTTCATTAATTGTTTGGAAATCAACGATTCTTTGAAAAAAAAAAAAACAAAAACCAAAAAACAAACCCTCTCTACATTTTTGAACATCTTATTTCTTGAATATTTTTCTTGAATATAAATGCAAAACCACACCTTGTATTTGTTTCCTGTCTACAATATTATATATGAGAAAAGGAAATACTTTACTAAAATTATTTATTTACTTTTACTTAATTTTTAGATCATAATGTTCTTTGCAACTGTAAATCCTTACTCAGATCAGTGTTATTCACCATCTTTGAAATGGCAGTGCTTTAATTACAACATCATGAGGTTTCTTAATGAGTTGAATCTTAGAAGCTTGGCATTCGCTCTATTGTACTACATTGCATTAATGATGGCATGAAAGGTATGAATAAATATTTAAATGCTTGAATCTAAGAATTTTAGCTTCATATAACTAATTTCAGTCCTATAAATGGTTTGTAGTCACTACTTAGATTTTAAAATATGTTATCTGCATAGACTCTGCAAAGCATACAGAGTCCGAGTTCTCAGGTTGTCTTAAGTGAATGCACTAGATGAGTCAACTTAAGTTAAATAAATACAGTCTTAAATCACTGTGTGAGTATGAACGCAGCACAAATCAAATATTTTTTAACACTTGAATACTTGTAAACTTAAAAAAGAGTTTAAATGTGACTGTATTACTTATATTTTTATACTAGTATTAAGGGTTTTTAAGAGATTCATCTGAATCTCAACAAAGCTACAGTCATAACCTTGAAATTCAACTTGCTTTCTCTGGGATTTTCTAATTTGAAGTACTGAATTCCGTCTGTTATTAGCTCCCTGAAAATAAACACAGTGAGACCACTAACAAAGCATAGCTAATTTAGACTTATCCTAAAGATCTTGCCTGTTTCTGCCCTTCTATGATGGTTTAGATATGTATGGGAAAGAAACAAAGATGCACAGATGAACTGTTAACAGTTTTTCATTAATGGAATATATCTAGGACAGGAGTTCAGAAGATAACAGTGGTTTACTTAACAACAGGTAACTTACTTAGGACTTGAAGAAAGTCACGAGATTGGCCTTGAATGATGTAACCAAGGCCAGTGATGGCTTATGCAAAATTTTTAGGTTAGAAAGCAATAAATAGTGAAGACAGTGGCTCCTCTTGTGGGGAAGCATATATATGGATGTATTTATCACTGCCAAAGACCAAACTTTGCCATCCAGAGCTTGGACACCTCAACCAAATGGAACAAGTGTTCCATTCCCTTGAGACCATGGTGTTAACCACAAATGGACTAGAGGCCTTGTCTGATGTGGGCATTCTACACAGAGAGAGAGAGAGAGAGAGAGTGAGAGATGGGAAAAATTGCTATTTATGGCACTGAGTGTCTTGGTTCTATCACATCCAACTTTCCCTAAAACTGAGAACAGAAAAAAAAAAAAAAAGAGGAAGCCACTAACTTTGCAAGACAATGACATTTTCTCATTTAC
>VZSC01000941.1:0-31998 GCA_013398225.1 Steatornis caripensis | reverse complement strand
TTTTTTTTTTTTTTTTTTTTTTTTTGTCCCAAAGAGATTTTTTCATCCTCTGTCGGTAGCTCTTCATTAGGTACTTCAAGTATCACATAAAGTAATTTTGATGATTTCCAAGGTGTCTTCCACAAAACACATACCACAAAGCCTGTCTTGACTGGAGTCATCTGGCAGAAATAATTTGCAAATAGTCATTTGATGTATATGAGGTTTTTTTTTTGCTCATTTGTTTGAGTGCAAAAATAATTATTTAAATAACTGTAGATTATTTATTCTTGCAGTCATTTTCAGTGAGGTTAAGGTCAACTAGCTTTACAGGAGTTGATAAATATAGAAACAGAAATATCCATAGACATCTCTTGTGACTTTGAAAATATTTCCCTTTGTGTACATCATGAAATCGCGAAAAAACAACCTGTAAAGATTCAGGAGACCAAAGGGCAGAACAACACTAAGTGATGGAGTAAATATGCATATAAGTCTATGTGCATATATAATAATAATAGAAACAATGCCAAGAAATATTGTTAGATACTTGATCCTCTATACAGTTGCTTGCATGTTCTGGGTATGAATTTGGTGAGGGACAATTAATGCTACCAGAACCTGTGGTTTAGCAACAGTTTCTAGCTCTATGGATGTTCACATTAAAGGGGTCGTTCTTCATAAAGTTTTGGGACTTGGTAGACCATTTTGTCCAGCTGACCTTTGCATCAGGAAAGCATCACAGACATGTTTGATTTACTTAGACATAGTCAAATTTTATGGATAAACTCAGTTCAGACCACGTAAGAGATTTCTTAGGAGTGTGCTAGGGCCAATAAATTAATCACCTGAGCTGAATGCGTTTACTTAAAACTGGGAAGATGTCTAATGAAACTGTTGCCATTTTTCTATAATCTTATATATTAATTAATGTATACATCAGCATTTTGAAAATATTGCAATTATTTGTACTGAAACAGTGGAGTTAAATGCTATGAAGTGTTTACATTTCTTTTCCAAAGTTTTGTTTATCTGGAAATGTCCTTGGCATCATTTCTGTATCAATCCTGCATTAACCAAAAAAACCCAATCTTTTCTCATCATCTCTGGTAAAGACTAGCTGTTAAGACTGCAAAGTTTGAATCATATTCCATTCATGGAGAAAATAATTGAAGAGTAAAATAACTATCATTAAGTTCATAACAACTGAAAGAAATGTCTCTTTTACAGAAATAAATCAGTACTGCTTCTTGGTTTTCATGTGGTAGACTGTTTCAGTTCAGCCAGATGTTGCAGCTCCTTATTTCAGCCTGTTTGATTAGGAAAGTAGCAAATGATCAAACACTGGTTGCTTTTTCCCCTACTGTGGAAAATGGTGCTGTAGATAACAAACACTCTTCCCTGAAAATGGAATTTGTGAAGGATTCAGAAGCATCTGGATGCAGAATAACTCTTCTCCCAGACCTTTCTTATTTTAAATAGAATTTACAATATTTAGATTTAGACTGACTCTGCCATAATTCCTTTTTATTACATAGTCTTGAGTGTTTGTTTGTTGGGTGTTGGGTTTTTTTGAAGGATATTTTAGGGTTTGTTTTCTTTTTTTTTTTCCTCTGATATGTACACATTGCAAATACTCTCCATTTTCCCTTCAGAGCTAGGAAGACACTAGGAAGATTTCATTACAGCCTTTTTGAGTCTGCATTGTGAAAGCATAAAACTAATCCACAGACTATCAAATCGTGATGAATAGACTGGGGAAGCATCACTATATATTTGTCCTGGTCTTAAATTCTTACCTAGACAATCACTATCAGCAGTTGGTGAAGAATGAATATACAGCTAGGGAAAATTTTAATAATTCTTCCTATATAATGCAAGACATTTCACTTTTTTTAGTTCAGATCATGATTTTTCCACAGATCTCATCTATCTGAAAGATTTGTGCTTAGAAGTAATCATCATGATTTTCTCATTTGACTTCTTGTTGTACATTGAACTTCTACAGACCGTGCACACAGGAGCTTAGTATTAGGCTCAAATTTGGCGTAGGTACAAAGGTATGTCTACTATTTCATTAGAACAGTGGGAAAGCAGACCAAGGTATTGATTACTCCAAGGAAAAACTCCATAGCAAATGTATGAGAGTTTCCATAGGGAGAAAAGTTTTAAGGGAATTATTTTCCATTAAAAAAATTCCGTGCTCAGTTTTAGAAGAAATGAACAGCTTTGTTCTAGTAAGAAACGGAGGAATCTTCTGCATAGCAACCTAATGCAGTGTTTCTAGACTGCCAAGCTGTCTGCTGAGTTTTGTTCTAAAGAAAGTTACACACAAGTAGCGACAGTGCTATATTTATAGCTAATCCACAGCGCAGTTTTTCTGAGGCTTTATTCTAGTCACTGCATCCTACGTGAGCAGCAGGAAATATGAAGAGATCAAATAAACCCATGACTTTGGGTTAGGATCCCCACTGACGTGTATGTACCACTAAATCAAGCAGTCAAATATGTGACAGCAACGGCCTATTAGACAGGAATAACTAAGAGTAAAAAACAATCTCTTGTTCCTTATTCTTTTTCTCAAACAATAGAAGTCGTATTTCAGGAATATATTCAGACTTATACAATACCACATTTGTCAGACAATTTTTCATTACCATTCCTGAAAGACCTAGCACATGGGTTTTTTTCTTATTGCTTGTGCCAGTTATTTATATTTCTTCTAATGGATATTTTTGAATGATTTTAATGTTCTATTAGATAAAATGGGAAATGTACTGGAGCTGTACTGAAGAAACATAAGAGCCAAAAATCTTTAAAGCAAAGTACTCTTAGGCTTTAAAAAGATGTTTAGGTTGAACTCTGTATTTGATATCATCTTAGATATGTCTCAGAAGTGGAAAGATTTTAAGTAAAATCACTATGGAATTACATTAATTATCAATTTCCTGCTGCTGTCAGATGGCGATTTCTGCAGGAGAGCACAATAACTGCTCAGTTGATTACAGCAGCACTAAACAGATCAGGAAGTAAATGTATATAGATGAAACATATGAATGAATGTTAAATTGGAAAGACATAATTATCTGCCCCAAATCTGGCCGATAACTACACACTAATATTGCTAGTTTCGTGGAAGTGCTTGGAGATGTTTAATACCATAATGATGAATACATTAATTTCCCATCTCATACAGAGTATGTCACTTCCAGCAGCACTTTCACAGCACAAGATGATTGATGATTTCTTGCTAAATAGATATATTCCCACATGCTCAATCTCAGTGTTGCTTCCCGTAGGTTCTACCACTACTCTACAAGACAACCACATAAACTTCTCTGTGGAAGAGAAAGATATTTGGGTGGATTGCAAATCAGATATTAAAGAAAGAATTTAAAAGGTGTCACAAACAATGCTCTTCTCTCTCAACTTCCATTCTGGCTATCAAGGGAACAAGAAAGCCTAAAATAGCTTTAACTGGGGTTACGGGTCACTGTAGCAGTGACCGTAGCAGTAGGAGCGGAAGGTTTAGAAAGACTCTTCTGATATTTTAAAATTAAATTCTCTATACTGACATATTGCTGTAAAAGAGAAGCTTTAGTAAAGGCAACACACTATGTTGAAAACTGTTGCAGGGAGCAGGAACGCAAACACACTAAACCAGGAAAATGCTTGGAAATAGAAAAAAGCCTCTCTTCTTTCTCAAACACTTTGTTTTGCAGAGTGACTTATATTCTGATTTAATTTTTAAAAGAAGCACAAAAAACAAGGAATGTAAGTCCCTTTCTTTTAATAGTTGAGCTTGTCATGAAGTTTGACCTTGTGGCCTCACAGAGCCTGAGCAGATCCTGAGGTTATGACTACGTCCTGATGAGCTGTATCCAGTAAATATAATCATAGCTCCTTTCCTTAATTTTCTTCTTATTTTGATACTGTCCCATACAACAGCATAGAAGCAAACACACTGAATTTTAAGGGACACTATGTTAGAGATCACTATGTCAGCAATATGTCATACATGTTTTAATGATTTTTCCACATTGAAAATGCACAGAGACCTGAGCTGGGGAAGAAACATCTGAAAATAGGATATTTTTTTTTCTTACCTTTTTGACAGACAGTAATGGTAAAAATATTACAAAAAAAAAAGTATTACAAAAGTGGTTCATGACAGATAATTACTTACAAAGATACAGATATGGGAAGTCAGGAATTTCAGAACTCCCTAGGTTTGATGCTCCAGGGAGTTTTACTTTCCTGAATTGGAAACTTCTGTGGATGTCATATCAGGAAAGGTCATTCAAGGTCTCTAGACTTTCCTTGTCAAAGAATATGAAGCCCTTGGGTTTCTGGCAGTAAATGCAAACCCCAAAGATTTAGGGTTTTCTTGTGTCAGAATTCCCTGGGGGAATTCAAAGTGTTTCCAAATCCCCTGCTCCAAATTAAGTCAGAGATCTTTGCTAATTCTCCTCCCACACTTACATACACATCTGAAGAATCACAATATATTGCTGGTTTTCTTTATTGAGAACAGAGAGAGACAAAGATTATCAGAGTTTTACTGGGTTACAAGGCAAGGAGAACTGTCTCTTGCCAGTCCTTAGCTACCAATCTGCATACCAAAGACATCTAAGAGACAGGTGCTCTGTATTTTCCAAAGAGTTAATGTGTTTAGGTGTCTTTAGGGGTCACTGTTTACATATCCCAGTTTCTATTAATCTAGCTCATGTGCTTTCAATTCTCCTTTCAGTCTACTTTGTAGACCAATAAAAATGTAAACCAGCAAAGGCAGTTATGGCTATTTCAGAACCATTTACTTCTCCACATCACTTCTCTAATTTTTTATTGCTTTATTTGCAGAAAGAATATAGGAAACCTAAACAGAGATATCTCCATCCTTGATTATGGCAAAATTACGTTCTTGTTTTTCTTAAAGTCTTTGTGGCTAAATAAGCAGATATTGTTTTAATGAATACCTAGAGAAGTTCTTCTCTAAGCGATTCTTTCTGTCAGATTTTCTTCCTTTTCTGTAGATTATTCTATAATATCCTCATGGTGACAGGAAAATAATGATATGTTACACTGGCATGTAATCTCCATGGTGTTTCTCCAGCAATATAATGTATCAAATCATCAACACGGTAGCATTATAGCAGTATCACTTTGAAAATCATTTAAACTAGCATATCATCAGTGCTACTGTACATTACTTCAGAGACGGAGTATGTTAATGCATCATCAGATTGATGTTGCTGTAGCAAGAAGTATTAGCATAATGCGGGGGTGATGTAAGTACAATAGGTTAGCTTTCTGCTGCTGCTGTAATATTAAGTATTAACATAATGCAGGGGTGATGTAAGTACGGCAAGTCCATTTTTCCTCTTCATCATTTTTCCAATTAATTTATCTGTGGAAAGTCCGTATGCATTCACTTTACAAATGAAGGTCAGATTGTGCTACTCTGGTGCTTATAACTAATTTAATTAGGACAATCAAGCCTGATATTTGCGTTGCTTAAGTGAATGAAAATTCTGATGTTGACTTAAAAGAAACAAGACAAAATTTTAGTTGAGAAACACTGTCTTGCTCATTATAAGAAACTTTGGTGCTGAGAGAAAGTCTAACCTAATACATTGGCTGGAAATTCAGGCAGATGCCTTTTGCTCCGGGTGGTTTCCCTATATTATTACTATGTTTGTGATTTGGTGAAACAACAAACTGACTCTCTGAGTGATCATGCATGAGTCACTTCTCACTCAGAAGACTTTCTTTCATATTGTGACTGTTTTCTTTTTACTGATCAAAAACTTTATGCTGAGAATTGTTTATCACTAGTAGTGATAAAATACCTAGCACACCAGAGTTGCAATCTAGGTTCTATAACCATCCAAATAGTACTTGATTAGAGTTTAATAAAGACTTAATAAAGTGATCCAGGTTAGAAAAAAAAATCTTTTTTGTATGGTTTTTTACTCTTTACAGAAGAAAATTATCTATATTATAAAGTATTCTTCTAAACTCATATCAGCAATTTTGCCTGTTGCAGCTGCAAAGTTGCTTTTACAGTAGTGAGATGGAGAATTTTTAAGTTGAAGAAAGTAGATGACATCTACACAAAAAAATACCTTTTGGATTCTTATGGAGAAAAAGTTTACTTACCTCATGCTCCTAAGAAAGGGACACAGAAGATATGCTGCTCCTCAAAGAGATACTAGGAGAGAGAAATTGAGTTAGTAGAGTACTATGGTTCTGCCACTAATCAAGAAGGAGGTAGAGCTAGGGGTTGAGGGGACAGGACTGAAAGAAATAAGCCTAAAACAGAGAGGGGAGAAAAAGCATCTATGGGCCTAAAGAAAGAAGCATAGTACTAGAAAGAAGACTGAAAGTTGCAGCAGCAATGAGACCAAGAGTATTAATCAGCAGCAGGATCAAAGAAGGGGATTGATATCAGGCTTTGGCCAGCACCCAAAGCAACAAAAATTTCTACCCCTTCCACAATTCAGTGGAGATTCATGAAAAAGCTTGAACTCCTTGATCTCCTCATTGCTCTGGAGTGGAAGCCAGGGGCACTTGGCAGGGCAGAAATGTTCTCGGTTTATTCCTAGCCTGAATGCATTGTTAATGGATGCATGTTCCTGTCCTTGTGCTTGTGGGAAAGTGATGACCTGTGTCCTCTTCCTGCAGTTGGTGGCTGAGACCAACTGGACTCTGAGATTGGTATTTAGCTTGAAATGTAAGGCAGCAATACAAAGTGACAATGCGTGATTTTGAGTAAAGGTGCTAACAAAAAAAGAGTCCTGAGCTTTTTTTAGGATAAGATAAGGATGGCTGGATTATTTCAAAGCCATAAATAATTTTTTTCATGTCATTCAAATCTGCATCAATACCTCTGTATTGTTTACACCATAGTTCACTACATCCCACAACATTTGCAGAATATAATGTAGCTTCTTTGTAACTACTTTATGCATAAGATTTAATGCTTGACGTTTATAAAGTAGCTTAAGTAATTTTAACCTATTTGTATAGCACAAGGTAAATCAGTAACAGATATACTCTGAAGACTTTTGTTACTTCTACAAAGCAAGGGACAGAGACAAATCTTTGGTCCTAATTAGCACATTTTCACACTGCATTAAAAAATCCTACTACACAACTGAAATCAAAGACTTCTGCTCTTCACACTTTAGACATTGCACTGCACCAGTGTGTCATTAGAATCCTGTTGCCTAGCGTCAATGTTTATTTAAATTAGAAGCATTAGGTTCATCAGTTCATACTCAGATATCAATAGTTATAAATAACAAAAATCTAGAGATAGACCTGTGTGATACAGGCACCTCTGAAAAGGTTGCCCTGAGAGTCCTCTTTATGGAAATCATAGCAGAAAATTTTCATTGGATGTATTTGAAATACCAGAAGACAGAATTGAGATGGTTTTCCATGCTTCATAGAAATTTGCTGAACATGGAAGAACTTTCTGCATACTTCTGTTCCACTGGCAAGCTGAAAATCTCTTCTACTTTTCATCTCTGCTGCTTTGAGATTTAGGATGCGAGAACAGGTTCCGTGGAAAGGAATTACAGGGCAAAGGCAGGTAGGGCAGAAGTGCCTGATAAGCGTGATTTATAACAGGCCTCTGTGACTCAGCACATCAGCTTGTTATGTGATAAATATTACACTTGTAGCCCCAGTATATTCACCCTCCTCTAGCTGTGCAGAAAACAAATTTTAGAGCAACTTTTCAACAGTCTGGTAGCAGTTCTGCACTGGAAATTTGTTCCCAAGAATCTATCAGCATTCAAAGTCACTGAGCAGCTCGCCAATTCTCCGGTGAAACACATTGCAAAAGATTTAATGAGAACACTAAGAGACTTTGTTGTGGCTAAGCAGCTCCATGAATGCTGTGTCACCTATCTCACTGCCCCCAAATGACTTAAACACGGCTCCTCTGTCTGGTCCATAACGAAGCATGCCTGCTTGTAATTTGACCTGCTAAATGATCATGCTCAGCCTTCTGATTCTGCTGCAGACAAGCAAGCTGCAGGATTTAGCATTTTACATCTTGCTCATCTAGTCTTCTCTCCCAGCTCTGACCAGACTTCTCAGATACCTGGCTCCTGTGACTATAACAGCGATATGACAGTAGCATTTACATCTGAAAAGCAGAATTGCCAATCTGATCTCATGGGAGACCATACATGCATGCAAAGAGTAGTGATACTACCACAGTCAAGGGGTATTCATTATTACTTTTTTCTCTTTTGCTGTAACACTACAAGAGTTTCAAAAATAATGAAACAATCTTTTATTCCTTGCAGGTGCAGGGCTTTGCGAATACTCAGGAAGACGATGAACTTTTTATTCTTTCCATCAACAGACTTTGACAAAAACTAGAATAACCATTAAATACTAAAAAATGTTAGCAGCACCCAAGCCAAATGACAGGTCTAAGCAGCCTTCGTCTAAACAAGGTCTGTATTAGTGGGTGTTCGTTCTCTTCACTCAAGCTGAGAGTCAGTTTCTCAGAGCATAAGGGCTCAGGAAGACTTCTATGGCAATCTGACAGGCACCATATTCTCCTCTAACAGAAAGAGAGTGGGATAGGATAAGAGCAAGTATTACACAGATGCCTATTATGTTAGGCTTCAAACCTTGGTGATTAGAAGCTGCCTAGACAAAGGTAGTATCTCAGCTTTCTTTAGGAAAGATAAAACTTTTAATCAACTTTATTATAAAAAAGTTTGATAGTGTATCCTAAGATTAGTGAATGATTAACTGTTTTAAAACAAATAGCATTCAGAGAACTTATCATTTGTTCCAGTCATTATCTGGGAGACCTGCTATCACCCTACCAGCAGCAGGCTCAGCATATGGCTCACAATGCAGTCTCACCTCACCCCTAAACTCTAATCCACTCCTCCGGTATCACTCCCACAATGACTTCTGGGGCATCCTAATGCCACCCAGTCAGAGGCATTTTAGAGTAAATATTCTCTGCTCAAAGACATAAACTAACTCACTTGAGCTCCTTAAATGTCTTACTGTGATAAATATTCTTCCTCTAACATCTTCCTANCACAATGACTTCTGGGGCACCCTAATGCCACCCAATCAGAGGCATTTTAGAGTAAATATTCTCTGCTCAAAGACATAAACTAACTCACTTGAGCTCCTTAAATGTCTTACTGTGATAAATATTCTTCCTCTAACATCTTCCTAAAGTTAGAGAGAAAATTTGTGTGTTTATCTGTATCATATATATAGAAAATATTTAAACATGTATCATTAGAGACAGGGAGACGTTGAGCAGTGGAAAGTCAAGTAGATAGTCCTATTCTATTTCTTTCCATTCTGCATCGTAATTTGTAATGTTAAGTAGCTTGCAAAGGATCCATGACCTTTCTTCACCTTCTATGACCTTACTCCAGAGGATGATTTGACATGCAAGAACTTCAGAATGACTCTTCATTTCAGTTAGCATTTTCAGACAAATTTTAGGTAGAAAAAGGAAGAAGTAGTTGAGATTTCAGCACAATGACTACTAACCATGCCTAAGTGTTGAAATACAGTATGTCTACTCTCATTAAAGTCAAAAGTATAGATGTGATTCTTCCTCCACCTTCTAACAATCCTGTAGGGCGCTGGAGGAACAGGAAGCTTCCACATTCTTAATTTATTAAGGATGTATCTCTGTGTTGATTAGTAAAGCTCGCATTAACAAGAAAGGCTGCTGTGACACAAAGTGGTTACAAGGGAATTTTTAAAGACCCTTTCTCATATGCCTGATTTCTTATCATTGTCCTGTCTTCAGCCATTTTCCGCCTATCTGCTGTAGCTAACTCCCTCAATGAAAGAGTGTGTTTTAATTTGTCAAAAGCAATTAAAATAATTAATTACACTAGAAAATGCATGCAGCCTGTGTACAGCTGAGGTGCATCCTGTAGGTGAGGAGATTCTGTTATCCCTTCAATTATGATTTTGGATTATGTATACTCACTGTTTGCAGTGTATTCAATGAGATTTAAAATTTGATATTCAGGCTGCTTCAACTTCTGACAAACTTTACTGATGTTCTGCATCTGATGGCAGCAGAAACATGAACAATAAAATTGCAACTGGTCAACAATGGACCTTTATGAAACATGGTGCTTTTACTTCCTATTTTATTTCTTTTGGTTATGGTGGAATATTGCGTTTTGTTTGGATTCGTATTTTTGCTCTACTGACTCACCACCATAACTACAGCAAGTTCATTGATATTCCATCTAGCCTGCAGCCTACATTCATTGAACCATGTAGTTCTGCTGTTGATAGTAGAAGATGAAGAGCTAGTTAGTAAACAAAACTCTGACCCAACAAATTCCTGAACAAAATCACTCTGTAATTTAATCAGAGAAATCCTGTAAAATGTAGAAAACTTGAGACTGTCATCAACTTCAGTAGGCCAAATATATAGAAATAGATTCTTACCTGACCAGGAAGAAGACACTGGTCTTTCTGGACTATTCCTGGTCTCTCTCAGGTCACTCCATCTCATTTGCTTAGCAAATTTGTAGGCTGAGTTTAGGGTCACCTTGCTTTGTAATCAGAGCTTTTTACTAGATATGGACTAGATCAAATACCTACATTTCTTCTCTCCAGAATCTGGTGAACAACTATGAATACAATGACTGAACAGACCCAAGTAATATTTATTTTATTGCTAGAATTAAAGCAATTAGAGATAATAGAGAATAGTCTTGTGTATACTGTAAACTTAACCTCACACCTACCATCCTCTGACTGTAACATATGGAGATGTGAATTCATTAGAAACTACCAGCAGGTTCTTGCTCAGTGCTCCTGCCTCCCTTTAAAATCTCCTTTGGACTACTAATTTTCTGTGTGCAGGATTTATTCTGTAACAGGCATACTAAATATTTGTTGACAGACGAATTCTCTGTTGTCTTATTTTTTCTTTCTGGTTTCTTTTTTCCTAACAGTCGTATTAAACAATATTTATTTTGTCTAACTAAAGAATGCAAGTCTAGACAAGAGCCTGGGTACTTTTTTTTGGCTCTTTCATATGCACAATGGAAACAATTTCCTGTTACTATTTCATTATTCATTTGTATCTGTTTAGTCTAAGCAAGAATTCCAAAGCACAACTAAGATAACTGAAAACACCACACTGGCTTTAAAATCTGTTTATTTAGTCTTAGGACCTAAATTCAGATGTATGAAATAGCAGAATTTCATAGGAAATGTATCTAGGTTAATTTTTCTGGGTTATCGTTTCTTATTCTGACTCTCAGGAAGTTCATGTTGTAAGGTTTTTATATTAAGCTAATAGTGGTTTTGTCATTAAAGAAGGACAACTATTTAAGATTAATAATTCTGTCTTTTGTAGGAGTCTGAGGGAATGGGAGTGGTGAAATTTAAATAAATATCACAATCTCTTTCTAAAGATCCATGTAGTTGATTTTTTTCATGCCGAGGCTAAATATATTTCAAACACTTTTATGTTCTTGGTATGGTTTACATCAGAATGAAAATGTGTGGCATTAGTATTTTCCACTTACTTAATCGGAGTATGGTCTAATTTACATATTTGGCCATTTAGAAAAACATTTGTTTTTCAATTATGACTGGATAAACAATTACATCAAGTGAAGGTGAGACAGCAGAAATATTTCTATGGACCAGAGTCCTAGAATAACTGGATATGAGATTTCTGATTCTTGCATGAAAGTTTGCCTATTGTGATACAAATAATATGAATAGAAACATAGAAGGTAAAAGGAAAAGTTCAGTCCCTTTCACAGGCTGGAAATTATACAGTTTACATGTACTTTCAAAAAATCTATAGCATTTCTATATCACATTCTGCAGACTGCAAAATACTTCCCGGTAATCCATTATGAATATTAAATTTCTAATAAACCCCCAAAGCTTAAATGATAATGTGCCACAGAAAGGGAAAAGGAGAAAATAATTAGCTGTGTTCTGCATTCTATACTAACAAGGGGCTTGTTAAGTAATTAAAATATTTACATGTCATTTTCTCTGCTGATTTTGTTTGATACTGTATCAAAATCTCTTTCAAATGTATTTCATGCTCAGATGGTATAAGTTCCAGCATGGACAAATAAGAAGGGACTATACTTTGATGTAGTGCCTGTTTCTTAACGAGAGTTAGTATGCTCTAGAGCCTGGAAGGATGTATAGAAATGCAGGTCAATCTTACATCTATGCTTACTTCTTCAATTGTTATGTTTTAGCCTAACAATTGTTTAGACATCTTCTTAAGATTGTATATCATATTCTTGTTCTAATCATAGCCATAGAAAGTAATTATAATCATATTTATCATCTTATTCATAATTTTGTTCCTTATATGTTTATATCAGAAAAAAAAGTTATAATCATTTTTCTTTGTATAGCTTTTCATATTTTTGGCATTTTATGGTCACTACTAATTTAAGTCTACATTTAGCTTTTCATTGAAAACTGATTGTTTCATTTCACTTACAGAAATTTATTTTTGACAAAAATAAATTATAATGCCTTTAATTCGGAAAAGTCTTAGTGAGAGTGAATATCAGTCTTTCCACTGATTTGATCTCTTCCTTATAACAAGTTATTCAATTGTCAAAAAATCAAGGCTGAACACAAAGTTTTTTAGCTTACAGCAATTTAACAGGAGTAAATCCTCACATCCCAGTAGTATACTTTTAATGAAGATATAGAGTTTGATTAACTAAAGAAATAACTTCTTCAAAGCATGTGGAACTGATTTTATGAAGAGGTAGAAAATGTATTACTAGAGGAAGCAACAGCAATTCCAGAAAGGAAAAGAAATAAAGAAAATAAATATATATGGTTTTGAATGCATTGCTTATTCAAATAAGAGCTACAATTGATAAAGTTTAGATTTATTTTTTCATTTAATCCCCATGGAAAAAGGAACTTTTAAGATCTAATGCTGGCCAAATCACAAGCTATTTTGATATTTTTTTCTCTTTTTTCCTTGGTTTAAGATTTTTAACTTTCTCTGACACTTTTCAGATAATAAAATTAACCAATGGTGTTTAGTAAGTTATAGATTTTGAAGAAGCTCAAGAAGGAATATAATTTATCTTATTAATGATAGTTGTGAGAAAAACTTAGTGTTTAATGATTTCCATACATTTTTTTGTAATTTAAAACTGAAAAGGATCTGATGAGCAGTGATTACATTTTTTATCTCTTTACCACATTTTTCTTTCTAACACCTCCATATTCAGATTTCCATAAATCAATAAAGAACAGCAATGAATGCAGTTACAGAAATTGAGATTGCTTTGTCTTTGCAAGCAGAAGTGATAGGGCAAGACAGAAGTAGTGAAGCACTGCTTACTGAAGTCAAACACATCAAAAAGAAAGTCTATCTCTGTGATGCATATAATCATTTCTGGTTAAGGTTGCACTGTCTGTAGTTGCATTGCCATCTCTCAAAAATATACGACTTAATTTCATGTTTTTGTAATCTTAGTTGCCTAAATATTGATACGCATGACACGTTGCTTGCTCTGATTGCATTGGCAAACATTCATCTTCTTGAAGGATATTCTCTGTGAAGACTAGAAATCATGTTTATCTCACTCATTTATCACTAAGTGTGGTATTTTTTTCAAAATTATTGTGTTCCTAAGCTTGATTTTAGTTAGCTTTATTCTCGAGAGGTTGCAAAGAATAAATTGCAAGCAGTTAGTCTTTCTCCCAAAGATATTATCTAGTAATATTCTTTATGGCTCTATCTAGCTTATTGCCTCATTTAAAAGGTGGGTTGCCGGAGAAGATTGGTTAGGAGACTGGATTGTTAGGTATTTAGCGCTTTGTTGACATCCAGCTGTCTATCTCCACATAATCTGACCTAACAGTTTGATTTTGAAAGTGAAATCATGTCAATGAAAATAATTTGCCATTTCTTCCAAAGGCCATACATATCTGTAAAAAATAAAAAGTTGAAATGTTGCACATGGAAGAGTATCATAAGGTTTCTTTCATAAAAATACAATAATTTTACTGTTTATCTTAGGAAATTACACAAGAAGTGTAATTGCAAACAGTTAAAAAAATAAAAACCCTGAACAAAACATAAACTCCCATAAGGGCTTAATTGATACAGAAACAAAAATCTATTTCACATTTATTTTGTGCTGAAATGGTGTAAGATCCCTTACACTATGATTCTGCAAATTATTTTACATTGACTTTTTTAGTAACTGATGTCAGCATGAGTGTCAAAGAGAAACATGGTTATCATTTGTTGAACTTCATAGTGCAGCACATTGAAGAGAAAGCTGCTATCTGATCAGTGGCACACAATCTCTATAAGCATTAAATTTTGTCTTGTTACTCCTCTCCTATTGCATTTGTGATCAGCAGTGATTTCTGGTAATATAGATGAAGACTTTTAAATCCAAAGAAAGTAAAGCAGAAATTTTTAATATCTAACCTCCAGCATATTTACTGTTTCGTGGACATCTTCTACTATGATTAACATTTTGCTGGCTAAGAAAAACATTAGCTGTTTCAAATAGACAGTTACTAGCTGTGGAGATTAGCAGAAGATAATCTTTCACTCATATGAGTAAAGCCTTTGGTCTGACCTTATAATTTATATATTTGACACAGATGATAATCTTTAGGGTCCATGCAGGAGTCTTGTTGGACTGAATATTTAATTCTCTTGTAACTCGATTGAGCAAGAGGCTTCTTTGAAAAAAAGATTATTCTTCCTCCAGTCATTTCACAGAGTGCTTTTATTGTGGCACACATGGACTCATTAATTAATGACATATTTTAAAGTGTCCTTTAGTCCTCTGCCATAAGTTATCCTTTTGAGTTATGGTTCTTAGCTACCAGGGGATGGCAACTGGAGGCCTCTGCCAGGAAGTGAGTCTACAGAGTCTTGAAAACTAGTGAAGCTTCCCTGCACAAGCACATCATCTGGAGAAGTTAAGCTGTTAATAATTTATCAACTGTGAAGTGGAATGAAAGTGTATTTATTATCCTTAACATGATTTTGTCATTTTTTTCCTAAATATTTGTACAATGCTCTGCAGCTACAAAGGAACTGTTAGGAGATTGACTTTCTGTCATTACTATTTTGTCTGTGCCCACCATCATTCATCAGAAAGTTGACTCAGGAGTTCACTTGTTCAGTCAGGCAAGCCTGTCTTTGCTGCCTCTGACGCTTTTACAGGATGGTGAAATCATAAACCTATCATTTGAGACAAGGACTTGAAAAATATAGTTTCATTATCTTTCAGATATTTCAGCTCCAAGTGATCTCATTAATTTCCTTGGACTGAAAAGACACAGCACATGTTAAAGCAGTTTGATTTGATTGGATAGTCTCTTGAGTAGTGGGCTCTGAAACAGATACAGGTCAGATACTCCAGGTAAAATAGGAACACTATGGCACTAGTCAGACTTATTAAATTCAGTAATAGTTTATAAGCACTAATGAACAAAATTTAAAAAATGTGCTGTTGCAGTACTTCAGGTCTGCTCCATGAAGGACTTTACTTCTTCAGAAAAGGATTTAGAAAGTCCACCTAAAATGTACTTTTTTTGTCTGCAAATCTTAAAGCTTTAAGAGAAGAGAGTATGGTAATTTACAACTATGTTCTGTAATGCTATACGTAGCAGATGGGATTTACAGCAAATCTTATCACTGAGCATGGACTTAGATTTAGAAAGCAAAATATAGCTGTTGCTGCTGTCTGGAGCATCACCAAGCACAAAGCTAAGGACCTGACTCTAGAATTTGAGTTGTTACACATTAATGTATTGTTCCCTCTGGTGATTCCATCTACGGTGACAAACGAGTCATAACATCACAAGTTTGCGCTGTACTCTATCTGCAAGGATTTTGGAAGACACAGTTTTTGAAGTATGTGGTAAATTGTATCCCTCGCCACTTCCTACTTCTTGATAGGTAGAAAGGGAAGATACAGTTTTACTCCTGTAATATACTATTAATCTTAAAAAAAAAAAAAAGTTTTTTTCTGGTTTAGGTCTGCTATCCACTTCCACAGAGATCTTTTTTTTAACAGATATTTTCATTGTATTTGGTAGTTTTGCACTTGGTGGATAGACAATCTTCAGAGAACTCCCAGAAGGTAGAAACTGATTATTTCAGAGTGTACCAAATACAGATGATTTAAAGAACACTCTTTGGGATCCTTTCTGTAGAAGAGTCTGCCAAAAGAGCATCACACTATCATGAAGCACCATTGCCACTATGTTTAGAGTCAGCTGCACTCGCTTATATCCATTGTGATGAAAATCACAAAGGGGATATGACAGTTATTTCACCACTTATGCTGAGCTGAAGTTTGAGGTTCCTTGCTTTACAAACAATCTGCTTCCCCCTCCACTTTGTTATGGATGCGCCCATATCTGACTCACTCTGTCAACCAGCTGGTTAGGCTTTGGGTACACAGGGGACACAGCCTAAACTGCTAACCTGAGATGACAGAAGGGACATACCTTAATATATGACATTGTGCTCAACAATAAAATCTGCAGGAAAGAAGGAGAAAGGAGGGATTTTCGTGGTTATGGTGTTTGTCTTCCCAAGCAACTGTTATGCATGATGGTGCCCTGCTTTCCAGGAAGTGGTGAAATATTTCCAGCTTGTTGATGGGAAGTATTGAATTAATTCCTTACTTTACTTTTCTTATGTGTGCACATTTTACTTTACCTGTTAAACTGTCTTTAGCTCAGTCCATGAGTTTTCATCTTTTGCTCTTCTGAGTCTCCCTCTCACCCCACTGAGGAAAGAGTCAGCCGGCAAGTGGGTAGGGACTTAGCTGCTGGTCAAGGTCAGCTCACCACGTGAGGGTTTTGTTTGTATTTTAATTCATTTGCAGAAGGTACTCAACAAAGTTTTAATTAATTGTTTTTTTTCTTTCAACCTCAAGAAATGAAAATACTTATTCTAACACACCATCACTACCACTTTTCTATTGTTAGCACTCAGCCAGGTACTGCATAGAGCACACTGGAATGTTCAGTCACTTTCAGGTACTGATTCACACTGAATTACAGAAACGATAGACCAAACACCATCAGTGGATCACCCAAGTTTGTGCAAGATTCGTGTTGTTTTTCATAACACTGTTTCATACAACAAGGTTCTATAAGAGAACTGCAGGAAAAACCTTTGACTTATTAATAATGGATAAAGTGATTTTTACTGAGAGTGTCCCTGATGGTGATTGATGTAGTCACAGAAGGAAGTGGTCCTCTATAATAATTTTAAGCAGACTTTATTACTTTACTTTAAACATAATGCGGTATTTCATTTAGGTCCTATATTAGTATATCACACACAACCAAGTAAAATTTCCTCCAGCTGCCTGAGTTCCATTACACTTATGACAATTTCCAGAAAAAAAACCCCTTTATCTATATGCATACTGTAAATTCTTTAGCTTTATATAGAAATACCTTTTCTCTTTTTGCCCAAGACTGGATGCATTCTGCTCTAACTGCCAAACCAGTCAGTTAGCAATTGACTAATACATATATTAAAATATGCTTTTACAAAGTCATACTTGATGCTAGCCTTACAACTCTTAGTTAACTGTAATGAAGATTGGAAAGAAGAAATCAACAAATAAAAGACAGTGTTACATATTGAACTGTAGTCTGACTGCTCTACTCTGTGAAGTAAAAACTGGTTTTCTAAGTCTCCACAGTGAATTACACCTGCTTTTTCCATAATTGCACATGAAAAAACCACACACACCCCCAACCCCCCCCCTCACATCAGAGCAATAAGGCAAAAATCTATTTTCATGATGCTGTGTTAGTGATTCAGAGGAGAAGGACAAACTAGCAAAACTGGTTTTGCATGCAGATTAAGTAATTGTACCCAGGGCTCCTAACTGCTACCTCTCTCCATTGACTACATTGAATATATAGGCTCAGCACTTCAACACCTGTGTTCGGCACCCGAAGATAACATGAACCCCTTTTTGGACCCATTTACATTTTTCCTGGAAATGTATTCCCTGAGTACATCTGCCACCTGTTGTCTCCCTCTGCCATCATATCACTTTCACATTTTAGCTTTCAAAGGAGCACTATACACAAAGCAGTATTTCACAGACAGTAGATAAATTGAAATGACTTCTAGCAAACATTGCAAGAAATCAGTGACTATAAGTAGTAAATTCTGAGCTGCCTTGTGATTGATCTCATCTGATCTTTGTAAAATCCATGTCTGTTTTGTGCTCTAGTCAGCAAGAAAAGAGGTGATAGGCAGGTGCAATCCTCCTGATATTCACAGAAGTTGATCTCAGAACAGTGGTACCCTTGTTTCTTTAATACAAAAACACATAGTGGGAATATCACTTACTTTGCTTTGTCTCTTACTTATGTTGGGATATCTACATCTGCTTGGAATAGCTTCTGTTCCATTATACACTCATAAAACAACTCTAGATTGCTAGCTAGATGATTACCTAGGTTTAACAGTTATAGCTTCTATCTCAAAGTTCTTGTGTGTGTACTGCATACCTTTGATATTCTGCTTTGAGCAATCCTGACTGAGAAATACTTGACACATCATGGTAGTATGCAAGACACGGAAAGCCTGCATCACTCTCTGTGGTGATTAGCAGGTGTAGATACAGGATGTTATAAAAGTACAAACAAAAATATAGACATTATATAAAAAACCCCTTTAATTTCAAGAGAAATGTAGTATTTGTTGTTATAATTTACTAAAAACTGAATGCTTGTCACAGGGAAGGTCTAAATAAATGAGTTTCATATGTCATTTATGCTTTCTGTGGTACAATGGTCTATTCAATGTGATAGCCAGTCTCTTATTGATAAACACTTCACCTTCCATCCTCATTCTGCCTCAGAGCATGTTATTTCTCTTCAGACAAATCTTTCCTCAAATTCAAATTCCACTGCTGCCTCCCTACAACTAAGAGCTCAGAAGACTTAATCAGCAAGTTACATTCAATTAATTGAGGTTTTCAGGTGTTGTGGTTTTGGGGTAAGTTCATTTCCACTTGTCTCAGTGCAAGTCATTTGATCAAAATTGCTTGGACATTCTTTATCATGTCATTTCTAGTACTCTGTGCAGCGCTTCACAGCTATACCTTCAGTAGGAGAACTTTGAAGGCAAAGTAAATGGACTTTTTTCAGTAAAATTTATGGTAATAAGAAAATTTCAGTCTACTTTGGACTTTGAATGGACTTTGTAATCTCATAGCTTAAAGACTGCATTTCTTACTGCCTAGCTGTATTTTTTTAATAAAAAATACTATGAAACAAGAAAGCTAAAAAGTGTGGAGTTTGCCGCTACCGTATGTGATGTGTTTATAATTTTAAAATATATCAATCATATGCATAAAGTGTGATTTTGGTTAGATTTGCATTTTATTGTGTTCTTTTTAGTACTGACTCACTGACAAAAAAAATCTCAATTTGAAAAGGGTTAGAGTTTTTATTAACATTGAAAGTATTAAAACTTTATGACTTTTACTTTTTGAAGGATATGATTTTGTTACAGTCTTTTCTTCTTTTTTAGAATTCCAAATGAGTTTTTCAATTAACAGTCTATTTATTTACTAATTAAGTATTGATCTCATTGAGCATTCAGTGAGGTTATGTCAGAATATCTCAGATGGGTAAGGAAGAAAACATAGACCCTTTAGTCAGGATCCAGAGAGCAAATGTTGAAAATTTGAGTAATTCCAGTATAATTATAATTTTTTTTAAAAAAAAAAGCTCCAAGCCTTTTTCACACTTTACTATCTTTATACATTGGATATTGAGGAGAAAAAGAAAAATTAGGACTCCTTCAACCTGTTTCTTTCTCTGTTTTGCATTGTTTTTTCAGTGTTTTCTGCACTGAACTACAGGCTTTTATCAGTGTTGACTATGGTAACACTTTGTCTAAATTCTTAGTTCAAAGCATGTTTCAGAAATAAGGTTTGTAGAAGTTGCAATTCTTGCCTGTCAACCTTCATGTTAATCTGGTCTTTATTAAAAAAGAAGAATAAAACAGAAGATATAGTTGTTTGTTAAGTAATTGATAAAGTGATACGAGGTGACTTATCTGCATGAATGCTACGTGTTCCTGAAAACTGCCTGGAACACTTACCTGAATATATCGTGCAGAATATAATCATTGCAGTTTCATATATTTCACAATTACCATGAAACATATCTCATAATAGAAGCATCTTTTCAAAGCTATAGAACCTTTTTAATACTCCCATTGTAACAACTGGTAAAAGGCAAAAAAGCACAACAAAATAAAATCATTGAATCACTAATGTAACCTTGTTTGTTTGAAAATTTTAAGCATATCTGTTGTATTTTTATTTCGGAAGATTCAGCTTATGGTGCCTGAACCTTAGAAGGATTTAGGACTTTCAAACACATAAGTGATTGATCCTCCATGCAGCTCCCCTTTTTTTTCCTACCCTTTTGGTATTTAAAAAAAAAAATAAATTAAAATGTATAATATTTTGTGACTGATCTTACCTGTACATGTACCTACAAAGTAGTGTAATCACTGTAGAAATTCAATCTCCATCAACAAAACCAACAAACTCCAGCACCGAAACCTCTGCTTCTGAACTGTAAGAAAAGTAGAATATTTCTCCCAAATGTACTAAAATCTTCTTGGGGGAAAAAAAAGTATAGAAAGAAATTGACAAACATATCTGTCTGGCACATTCAAGTGTATAAGTAGGCTGAATACACTCAACCTACTCTCTTTCCAAAATTATAGTTTTTATAAAATGACTTCATATTGTATATCTTTATTGTATAATTTAGATATTTTAATTAAAAATTCAGACATTAAATAAGACTTGGATTCTACAAACATTGTTTCCATACACAAATATTGTTCTACATGCAGCTGTTTTCTACTAAATTTATCTCTGAGCAAAGAGTTGAAGCAAAAGGAATCTAGATACTTATGAAGGAGTGAAATCAGCTGCCTCTTGTTCCTTTTGTCTTAATTTAATTTTGTTTGTTTTCAGAAATATTTGATTTCCAGATGTCTGTCTTCTAATGTTTATTTTTTCTTTATTAGAAAAGTTTTAATTAAGATTTATAGAAACATATTCTGAAGAATGAGACATGAATACATTCAATGAGAAGAAAGCTATTAGCTTTAAATATGGTATAAATATCAGCTTCTGTCGGTTACAATGGTTCCTTAAATTAAGCTTAATATTTGTCTTTCATTAAATGCTTGTCAGAGAATCTATAAACCAGAGTATATATACAGGAGAGTAAAGACTGAGGCTTCTCAATTTGCTAGTTCTGAACTTCGTAAGTGCTTGTGTTTTGCTCGTTACTGTATTACTGAATGATTTTAAAACCTACTGAGATAAGGTTTTAGCTGCCATTACATTTGATTATTTACTTGATAAGGTCATATCTGATCAACTAATATGCCTCTTCATAGCTCTGCCAGTTTAAATGTAGTATATACTAATTGTGATGCCTTTGACATGCTCAGCAGGCAGACATGCAAAAATTTCATAGAACAGTTTCTGTCCCACTGTTCCAACCTCACACTGAAAGAATCTTAGTGCTATTCCTTTTAAAAATCAGTTGGAATTAATATCAGTGCAGTTGGTTTGAGTGTCAAAGTGTGAATGTCTAGAATACATGTCTGAGAACATAAGGTTCTCAAATGTTTCTACTGTATCTGTGGCCTCTTTTCTGCATAAAACCAAGTACTAAGACAGAAATCTATGAGAACTGGTGTAAAACATAATATTTTACTATTTGTTCTCTAATTACACACTAATTATAAAATTAAGCTTTTAAAACAAAAACATGGGGAAATTTTGGAGTGGAAAGGTTTTCTCACCAGTCTGAGGGTTTGTCTAGGATTTCACAACTCTATTTTTAACCTTAATGATTTCTATTAAACTTGTAACTACAATATCATAACATATTTAATGTTTTTTCTGTACAATGATGTAGCTCCACCCCCTAATTTCATCACTAAAATAAATGTATTTTAAGGTTACCGCAGGAATATTAAATCAACCTAGGTATATGCAAGATCAAGACGAAGTAGATAAATCTGTGCTATCCATCATGCTTATCTGTTTGTTATTTTGCATTCCAATTTGAAAACTTCATCTACTTCACATTTATCTATATATACGTAATTATACAGGTGTATTATGCATAGACATGCATAGATCCATTACATTAAATTTTTTATATTAGAAAATAACAGTGTTAGAAACTTTTTTGTGTAGAGTAACTACATTCACATAAAAATAAGTTATCATTGCAGTTAAAAAAGTATGGAAGAAAGCAGGAAATGCAGTTTTTCCTTGAAATTTCGCATTTATTTTCAAGAAGTGAAGCAACGTGTTAGTATGGAGTATGGTCCCTTCCAACACTTCCAAATACAAATACTTCCAAATAATATTTATGTGGTGGGTTTTTTTTTTAATACTTTGTGTATGCGTCTGCATCCAGTGATTTGTTATCTAACTTGCAGTCTTCAAGAAGTTTTATCAAGAAGGAAACATTAGAAGATACACTCAAAACACTTAACATAGAATTTTAAAATCTAAAATACATAAATGTCATATAAGAAAGAACAAATGTACCTTGTCTGAAAGCCAAGAACCGTTTGTCTGAGAAAACAACTTGGCAAAAATAGTTATAATTTACCCCCATCACTCTTTCTTACACATGAGTTTTCTTCCAGCCCATGGTAAGAGAAAATAGAAGACTGTGAATTCTTTAACTTGGGGACAAGATGCAATACCCCTAATGATACTGATACTGAATCATTACATTTGTCATAAATAGTCTCCTAAAATCCCATAGTGCCATGAAGGCACTGGAATATCTAGTGATGGAAATAGACTTCAGAGTTACAAAGACAAGCAGGTTCCCGTAGTTTATAGAACGTGTTAAATAGTTTACTAATTTGTGTTTACTTTTGCACAGATTATCATTAAGCAGATTCTTTTTTTTTTAATCCGTTACCTTCTATCCTACTAAGCTTGTAGGAACTACATTTTAGAGAAAAAAAAAAGCATTTATAACTCAAGCTAAATCTTTTTTTTTTTTTTTTTGTAGTTTGGAAACCTATGTTGATCATTCATTAACGTTTTTTGCAGACAAAGTAGCTAAATATTAACTTTTGATAAAAACTCTCTTTGAGAAGTTTTCTTTTCTGAAAGGAATAATACAGAGAAGGGGAAAATTATTGCAACAGCATGATGTTTATGTATTTGGTCCTGGTGATACTTGAACTCAGTACATAATAATGCCTGATTTAGTGGCAAGTCCAAGAATTTCTAGTTGTACAAGAACAGGAGCCCAAAAATGTGTCTCAAATCACAGTGAGGACAAGTCTTTATACGATTAAAGATGAAGGGATTAAAATACTTTTCTGTGTTGTATATTATTACATCCTTCTGAACTCAGCTGTCCAGTTTCACAATCCATACTCAGTTTCTAAATATTCACATTGGGAATTTAGCCAGAGCTTACTTAACATCCCTTACTTAAATATATAGAATCATCTTCTACAGAAAAAAAATCTTTTATCTAACAATATAGTGATTATATGAGAAAATATTAACTGAAAACTTCTTTTCAAATTGCAACACTTTTATTGTGATATGTCATGCTATGATTTTGAAATATTTTTTGCATTATACCTATGCTTTTACATTTCTTTGGAAACCAAGACAAGGTGTGGGCACGCTAGAGTTTTGCTTTGGTGAAGAATTGGGGTTCGAAAAGGAATATTATCCAGATCTGAGAACTTAGGAGTGTTCCCTAATGCTGACTTACTTATAATATATCTTGGTTCATGGAGTTCCTTGCTTCTTCCCCAGGTTCTTTGTCTCTAAGCGGCTGACACTTTTGTCTCTGTAATTAACTTAGTTTACAATAGAATAGAGGATCAGAGAGAGTGCATAGTCTTCTTATTCCCTGTGGTTATGAAAAAGCAGAAGGTATTTGTGATCTAGCCCATCTGTAACCAGAAACTTGTGAAACTTTCCTGTTATTCTTGTAAATGTGTTTATTGTTTAAATAGAAGTAATTATTTTTCCTCTCCTGCTAGAGGCTTCAAATTGAGCCAAATGTCTTTACCATTCTGCTAGCTGATACAACATTTTAGAAGAGTGCACATATGTTCAATTATTTTTATAGAAGAGATGGCAGGTAGTAACAGTCATTTGCTTAAATATGTAGGTTCAGCTTCTAGAGAAAATCTATCAGCAGTATGTTGATTAAATGTACAAATATTCAATGAAAATTGGTTTTTAAAAATGCAGCACTTTTATTGCATTGTAACATACTATGATGTTGAAGTGTTTTCTTCCATTGTTTGGTTAACATTCTGTTGTCCCCAGAACTGTCAAAGTGTGAGTTTTGTGATCACAATGGACCTTTCCTTTCTACTGAGTTTTGTGGAAATCACGCTTGAATACGAAAGGATGGAATGCCTCAAAAGGTTATGCAAAATATTCTGTACAGCTGAATATATTTTCTTCTCAATGCAGGGCTAATTAGTGGACTACAACATTCTACCTTTAATAACTGATAAGTTAGATTCTATAGAAGGACCCCAATTCTTTACATAGCTCTGGAAAAAAACTGTGAATACTTCACTTCTGAGCCTGGAGCAATTGCTCAGCTCTGCTTTGACTTCAAACTGGGGGAAAAGCTACACTTGTATTAAGGGATCTTCTCATACCTGCTTTGAAACAAATGTTTTAAGTAATTGTTCTGGTTTGCTCTAGGACAGAAACAATTTTGTTTTAGTAATTTTACTTTTCAGTTAAGTCTCTTTGGAGCAGCTTCACTCTCTGAAATTTACTGCATGTTTTCCAGACAGTGTCTGCTTCTAGCAGTGATAAGGCTTGGTGTTTATAGTTAGTGCTGAAAAATCAGTAGGAATGGTATACAGAAAGGCTCTCACTTATAGTTATTCCAATTGAGACCAAGGTCGATGCTTGCTTCTGCTAACTTTCTTATGCCCCAGATATGAAAGAGTGGAAAAGTGGTCACACCTGGGACCCTCCCGTGGGGAGGAGCGGGTCAGACAGGTGACCCAAAACTGACCAAAGGGAGTATTCTATCCCATACACGTCATACTTAGTATAAAGCTGCGGGACCACGAGGGTTACTCTCTCTCTTCTTCTATGGCCAACATCTGAGGAGGACTCTGCCTGATTCTTCTGCCTTCAAACCCGATCTGTGCATTCCTGAATCTAGTTCCTGCCTGCTGCTGAATCCAGCCTGGGACTTTCCTGGGGCGCGCCCTGCAGGGTCCAGGTGATGTGATCATCACTGGGGGGAGCTTGATTTTCGTTTGTTATATATGTGTATATATTTCTTTTTTTTAATCCTATTATTATTATACCTTATTATTATAGTTAGATTAAAGCTGTTTTAACTTTTCCAACCCATAAGTCCCTTTCTCTTGTCTCTTTCCCTCACTCGGGGAGGGAAGAGTTTAACAAAGAGCATCTGTCATCCATTTAATAACCATCCCAGCTTTAAACTGTGATAGTAATACATGCAAAAATTTACAATTTCAGTAGGAATGTCACCCATTTCAGAAAAATACCTTATTTCCACACCTTCAGAGTTCATTCTTTTTCAATATAAAGTGAATTACTTGTTCAGTTTAGGCCTTTCATAGTTTAGACATGAAGCATTTTGTGAAATAACAGCTAAAACCTGCCTGCAGAGCTTCAGCAACATCAGCAACATCTGTGCAGACTGTCCATTGGAAAAGATAGGGTGGATCTGGTTTGAAATTTTAGTGAAGACACTTAATCATAGGTAAATGACTGAAAGAGTTAACAGTCTTGACAGGTGGAAAGTGTAAAGTCTCTTGGAGAGACAAGTAACTTCAAAGATCAGTCTTAGACATACCAAGTGAGCATTGTTTTTATTGAATCCACTGGTTTTAGGATCTGATCTTAATTAAGGTGACTAATTCTACCCCATATATTGTATAAAGCATGACAACAGTGAACTGGTAGATGACTATGTCTGACTTTTATTACCTCTCTTCCTATCTTTCCAAGAGTGACATTTAATCTGTTTGAAAATTCATTGGATCTTTAAATTTATATAAGCAAAACTAAGATTTTAATGGTCGGGTGAGGTTTTTTTCGCATTTTTTATTCTTTCCTTTCCTTGATTTTATAAGATTTGTCTTTCAAATATTTTTATGTTTGATACCTTTCAACACAGGTACATTTTGCCTTTTGAAGGCTTTTCTTTGACTGATTTTAATGAGGAAGTCTTCAGTGTTTAATTCCTGTGTTTCATTCCAAATTGCAGTTACATAAGGGATATGACCTCCTAACTTTTTTTACTTATCTAGTTCATATTTATCAATTTCCTTGACTACAAAGCTGCTTCTGATATTACTTTCTACTTCTCCTCTTCAGTTTTTCAAAGGAATAAACTGCTCAATTTCTTGTTTATTTGAGACATGCATAAAAGCTTAAAAATAATCCAAAACACAAAAATACCAGCTCTTAAATTTTTTATTTAATTCTTCTGGTGTGAATTAAAATAATTTTTAACTTCCATGTTTATTTCCCGGTATGTACTACCAGTAATGTTGTTGCAGAGATTTTCCTTTGTATATCCACTGCCTACATGAAAATTGGTTCTTCTATTCTTTTTGTGTCTCCGGAAAGCAAATTCACTATGTCATAGACAAAACCTATGTTTCTTCAGGACAGGTTTTGTTACAGTTCCTATGGTTCAGTAACAACAAATTTCACAATCAGGACATTTTTAGCCCACTGTGTAAATTTGATTTTGCAGATAATTTTCACTTCTTGAAAGTCTGTAAGAGTCATTGTTTCTTATCCAAAAGTCTTCAAATATTTATTAGATTCTATAAAATTTTAAAGTCTCTCTAGACAGAAAGTCTCAAAGATGTAAACTTGCTATCTCCCATGATAGGTTCCCAGTAAAAATAAGTAATTTTTAAAAGATAGCAGAAATTATAGTTCAGACTCTGTGGAGGTTTTTCTGGCAAGGAAAATTACTGTTTCTTTGATTGTTTTTTTTTTTGTTTGTTTTGGTTTGGGTTGGTTTGGTTTGGTTTTTTACCCATAGTCTAGATTATTTAAAATACTACTGAAATCAGTCATATCTATTTAGATTTCTCCAACTGAAAGACCCAATTTAACTAGTTTTAAATTAAATCTCTTGATAATTATATTCTCTCCTTCCATCCCTATCATTCTTTTAAGATATTATATGATATGATCATCTATAATTTTACCTTCATAACAAATGGAGGCAAAAGTTATTTTCTTAATGGGAAATTAAATTTCATGTCTTTGAAACACTTTACAGAGCATAAGAGATCCTGGACTAAAATAAAATAATAAAAAATATCTCCTCCCCTTGCCTTCCCTGTTTTTTTCTGTTGCAGAAAGATTGTTGACACTTTGAACACTATGTAACTGTAGGCTACAAAAACCTATATAGGTAAATTTTGCATGTCTTTCATCACAGTTTGTTTCTTTTTTTTTACTTTACTCTTTCCTCTTCCTTCTTCACTCTGTTCATTATTTAGACTATTTCATTAATTCTAAAGCCTAAATTGCTTTAATTTTTTTTTTTTTTTGCTTGTTAAAGTATTTATATCATATGGAATGCATAACAAATAGAAAACAAAAATGGTTCCAAAATGAAGATATTTTAGGCATATATAGATAGGACAATTTACTTGTACATACCAGATAAAGAGATAAAGTTAAAGGCCCTGCGTAACTGTCAGCTCCTGCTTCTTTCAGGCATTCATTTCAGACAACCCAGAATGTAATGTTTGGAAGCTCCTATATAAATAAAGAACTATTATTTAACTGATAATTTTTCATTATCGTTTGAATTGATTAAATTTCTGTCTTGGAAGAGTTTGTCAGTATTTTTACATTTTTGTCACAGGTCTCTCATCAGTTTGTCATTGTTGAAACACCGCATTTCTCTCTCTAGTTCTCTCAGAAGAGAAGATCTGGTTTTGAGAGGGTTCAGTTTTGTTTTCCTGTCATGGACATAACTTCTGCTGGCTAGTATGTACACGGAGGGGTGAAGTCATCCACGTCTTTCTGTCTTCCCACAGACCTCTTGTGGAAGCATCTAAATAGCATTCTGCTTTCTGTATGACCTCCAAGCAAAAGTTCTCAGAAATCCTGAAAATCTACAATGGTATAAATTTCAAAGGAGTAATAATTACAAGAGAGACTTGAAGGGTTCATCACTTTAATTCCAGATCTTCTTATTGCACTCCAAGTTTTTTACTTGAAAGCATGATAAAGTATATACATATGTAAAATGTTTTGAATCCTTCAAGAATGAATGTCAGTAAAAAAGTTAATCAGTTTGCAATAACTTGGAGTTTAAAAGCTGAAAGTAACATATAATTTCAAAGTACTTTTTTATCAAAGCAGCAATTCAATTTCCAGAAAATACTAGAAATTAAGAACGATGATAAAATATTAGATTATATAACCCAACCCACATATTAATAAATAAATGTCTTTGAAAAGACTGGCTTAATTTTCTGGCAAACTGAGCATATAGACACAGATCTGAAAGCCCATTGCAGTCATGTAGAATTTTCTGAAATGAAGTCACTTATGTAGCTTCCTAAGTAATGACTTAAAAGCCTTTTTTGCTCAGATACCTTCAAAGTTCTTGGTTTGCCATTTTCTCAGTGCTGTAAGCTGTATTCTACTCCGTGACATGCAAGAGGTTTAGCTAGGTTCAGACTAGGAGAAAATGAACACTTTTGCTATACGCACAGAGGGATTCCAAAAAAGACAGAGACAATGAGAGAGAGAGGAGGTAGAGCAGAGTGGGAGAGCATTGAAGGAGTCTGATGAAAGAAACATAAAAGAAAAAAAAAAACAAGGTAAGGGGAAGATAAGAAATACATAAACAAGGAATTGTGATAAAAGGAAAAAAAAAAGAGAGTAGATTTTAAAGGAAAATTTAATGAGAGAAACCCAAAACATATCTTATGTTAATATCTTTTATTACTGCTGGCTTTAGTCTGATTGAGTAGGGACTAAGCACAGAATTATTTTTATCTAAATACTTAGTGTGCTGCCTTTACCTGGGAAAAATAAACATCCTTTCAAAAATACTGAATTGCCATCAGCAAAAAGAATTGCCATTTTTTTTGAATTAGGAAGCCTGAAATATAACATTCGCCTTAGTATTAAAAAAAATCCCTGGCACAGGCTTTTAATCAAGTGCTGAGGCTGCACCACTCTGACTGCCTTTAACTGTTTCTCTGGTTCCATTAACCTTATTGTTTACAAAATAATGCTAATGTTTTATGTACATTATTGTTTCATACACATTTTCTGGGATTTGTAGCCCTGCTCCAGGTTTGGATCTTGATTTTAAAGCCCAGTCCTGCAGCTGTTTTGATTAGAGGCATACTCCCTTCAGTGTCTTTGGGGTAGAATCCCACTCCCATCTGAGTACCCTTCCTCCTGCTCAGGGGACAACATAGGCATCAGATTTAAGGCTTATGTTTAGCATCAATACCACACACAAACTAAACATAGAAACTGAGCATACATCACAGAATTTTGGGGCTAAGTAATAATTCAAGACAATTCATTATCCAAGCTTAAAAGGAATTGGAGTTGGCTTTTTATTTCAATGTTGTAATTTTTTGGAATTGACCAAAAGGCAGGTTATAAATACAAGTACAACCTATCAAGCAGATCATCATATTATAGCAGAGCACACTGTTCAGGTAGTTGATTTTTGCTTCTTCATAAACATTCTGTAGAGTCAGTTTACATCTTGATCTTACCAAAGCCTTCCACTGTAATTTTCAAATTTAATTATAAAAAAAGATAGCTGTAGAAGTCAGACACTATCATACCCTAAAAATCCAGACAACAAATGACAGCTAAGAAAATAAAAAATCACCAGTTCAAGTGTTCGAAAAACACACTTTTAGGGCTTTGAACAAACCAGCAGACATACCTACAATTTTAGCTATTTTTACCTCTATTTTAATGAGGGATGTAATAGAAAACTCACCAGTGCTTAAAGCAACATCTTTTTCATTGTTTCCTACTAGCTAAGCTTGACTGCTGGTGAAAAATGGTCTGGAAATGGATTGGACTAGAAAGATACATGTGCATAATTAACTACTTGAAGGAAACTTAAGTTAGAGTTATAATGACTGAGGGAAAATAGCCACAGGCTAAAAGGATCATAACAAAGTGAAACCTGATTCTCCAAAAGTGATTATTTCAGCAAGAAAACAATGCAGTTCTTGTTTCCTGGCTAAGAAACATGGATGTATAGTGATGATAGACATTAAACCCCCCTAGGAAGATTACTATGAACTAAACACAACGTTTTAATCGCAAAGGAATTAATCAAGCTTACCTTGAAACATTGCTGATATAGAAATAGCCAAATTTCTGTGGAGATGAGATGTAGAGTTTCAGAAAAGAATTCACTACCACTTTCGAGCAGTGGTATTCTAAACACGGATATTAGAAGGCCAACATATTTTCAGAAAATAAGATGTAAGGAGTGATTGTGATCCCTTTCCAAATTCATTAGTAAACATTATGCCATGGATGCAAACACTGACTACTAGTACTAGTTCACTTTCACCCTTTCATGTCCCAAAATGTTGTTGAATATATAGTAATAGAAAAGAATTAAATGCACCAGTCACCAATCTATTTACCCAGTATCACACTGATATTTTATTAAAACTGCCTTATAAAGATCTTCACTGTTCCCTCTGATATATATGGGATTAGGATGAAACAATTATGCAAATATCATGGCAAACTACACAGACTATGCAGCGATACGAACGTGTTTACTGATTCAACTCACCTGTAAGGGGTTCACTTGGAAAGACCTGAAAGCAACTATACTTTGCATTATGCAACCTGTGTATCAATAGTGCAATTTTCTGGTACATGAGAAATTTGGATTCCAACTTCTGCTTTGACACAATTCTGCTATCATCCTGGGCAATCACTGCAGCCTATATTTTTGAAAATTACCTTTAATAATTGCATCTCTCAAACATGAATTTCTGAAGAAGGACACAATAAATTTGGGACTATGAATATTAATTCAAACTATTTATTAAGAAATGTAACTACTAGTATATTCAAACTGTTCTTTATGCTTGAATTTCTATCTCTACACTTATATGCAGGAAAGAACAAATCCACTAATCAGAGACTGTTCACAGTTTTATATCATATAATCATAGAATGGTTTGGGTGGGAAGGAACCTTAAAACTCATTTATTTTCAAGTCTTACTAGACCAGGTTGCTCAAAGCCCCATCCAACCTGGCCTTGAACACTTCCAGGGAGGGGGCATCCACAACTTCTCTGGACAACCTATTCCAGTGTCTCACCACCCTCATTGTGAAGAACTTCTTCCTAATATCTAGATTAGATCTACCCTTTTTCAGTTTAAAACCATTACTTGTCATCCTATCACTACACACACCTGTAAAAAGTCCCTCTCCAGCTCTCTTGTAGGCCCCCTTCAGGTACTGGAAGGCTGCTATAATGTGTCCCCGGAGCCTTCTCTTCTCCAGGCTGAACAACCCCAACTTTCTCAGCCTGTCTTCATAGGGGAGGTGCTCCAGCTCCCTGATTGTCTTTGTGGCTCTCCTCTGGACTTGCTCCGATGGGTCCATGTCTTTCCTATGCTGTTGTGGGCCCCAGAGCTGGATGCAGTACTCCAGGTGGGGTCTAATGAGAGTGGAGTAAAGGGGGAGAATTACATTGCTCAAACTGCTGGCCATGCTTCTTTGATGCAGCCCAGGATACATTTGGCCTTCTGGGCTGTAAGCATGCATTGCCAATTCACATAGATAGAGCTTCTCATCAACCAATACATCCTAGTCCTCCTCAAGGCTTCTCTCAATCCATTCTCCACCCAGCCTGTACCTGTG
>VZSC01000940.1:0-10286 GCA_013398225.1 Steatornis caripensis | reverse complement strand
CAGTGTCCGAGACAGCATCCCAGGAAATCACAGGGTCACTTAATTTTTCCAGGAGCTCCCCTTCAATTTAGGCACCAAAAGAAGAGGCGAGACTCGGAAAACAGCTGCGCGCGTTGGAAAATCTGTCCCTCTGGCAAAGCCAGCCATGTTAATTTAACGGGAAAACTCCTTGACTTGAAAGGAGCCTGGTTTTTCTTTGGCCCACGGGATCGAAAAGCACTTTGAGATGTGGCCGCCAGCTGTTGCAGAAGTATAAAGTAAATTTAATGTGATTTTTATTCAGCTCCTGCTGAATGGCCTGAAAGTCTCAGCAACCTGTTTGTGCCTTGCGTGAATTTTCATGCGGTGGTGGAAGCGGACTCAGGTTCTGCCATCCCAACGAGCCGTCGGTTGTTTTCAAAGCGACGCCAAGGCATTTCCAAGAAAGATTAGCAGAGCTGTTGTGTGACTGGGCTTTATTTTCCCAGTCGTTCCCATGTGCCGCCTGCGATCCGGGGGTACGCTCTGGAAAGCTGATTACAAGAGGTTTCCCTTTCTCATCTCCTTCAAAAGCTTTGCAGGGGAACAAAAGAATTGTGATGGGGAACATAAGATGGAATGCGGTGATATGGAACAATAGGAAAGTTAATTTAATGTGAAAGTTAAAGAAAACGGTGGTAAAGGGTCAAGTGGCACCTCACCACACCCTTCCCGATCCCCTCAGTACCCTGATTTATATTAGCTCGGCCCGATCTGAGCAAAGGCTGTATCTCAATACATCATTTCCTTCCACGACATCAAAGCCCGTTTTACACCAGCCGTCACAGGGGACGAACGCCTCGGTTTTAGGAGTTGCGCCCAGCAGAAAGGAAACAGCGAGCGGCGGATGGGAAATTGTCATTTCTTTTTCCCAAACAGGTTTTTCAATCGTTCGTTTCGGTAGGGGCGTTGGTTTCAACGCCAATAAACAAGACGGTCTCTCGGGAATTACTTTGGGTTTTGCCTCCCTCCTCCTTGTTTTATCAACTCCAACCTGAGGTCTTGGTTACACAGGTGTTTACTACAGCACGGCGGTGTAATTAAAGGAAAACCCCTGAATCAGGGAGGCTGGGGAGCTTGGAGGATGCGTAGCAGACACCCAGTGAGCGGTGCGGCGTGATGTGCCGCGGGCTGTCCACCCAGCCGTCCTTGCCTACCGGGCCGTGTGTCCTTCTGCTGCCGCTCCGGAGCAAATCCTCCCCGGCGGGCTGACAGGGGCGTTGGCCGAGTCCCTTTCTGCCCACGCTGAACACCTCCATCCACCTCCTCTCGTTTTTCACGGGGATAAGCAAGAGCGATGGCTTCTGCCAGCAGCTCTGGAGGCAAAGACTGCCCTTTCTTAACCTGCCCAGGGGAAAAAGACCCTGTGTGTATTTAACCTCAGCTTTGTTTTTATGACTTTCTAGGCATGGCTACGCGTTTCCCTGATTTTGCTTTGTTCTGCGGGATCCTCAGCCAAGTTTCTGTCCCCTCCCTGGCTCCTGAGCCAGCGGTCCTTGTTCTCCGCATATTTTAATCCTCTGCGGCGAAGACCTTTGGTATCTTTGAGCAACGTGACGGGTATTCTCCTCGCCGCATCTCCCACCACGCTGCTCCCTCACTTGGAAATCCCTGAAATCCCCCAAGTCTGGGGGGTGAGAGGGGACATCCCCGGTCCAGTGTAGGGTGTTCGGGGGGATCAACCGTCCAGCATGGGATATTTGGGGCGATGGCGTGGGAGGAGCCCAGGTCAAGAACGGGGTGTCTGGCGGGGTGGAGTGGAGGGTCCCTGGTCTAATACGGGGCATTTGGGGGGTGGAGCAGGGGAGCCCCTGGTCCAGCACGGGGTACTGGAGGGCATGAATTGGGAAGGGGGTCTCTGGTGCGCTAGGGAGCACTTGGGGGATGGAGAGGAGGTCCCTGGTCCAGCTGAGGCATTGGAGGGATGGAGCCTGCCTGTGCAGGAGCCCCTCAGCAGGCCGCAGCCCCTCGCCAACCGATGCCCGTATCAGCAGGATGGGACGCACGAGGCATCTCAGGGCTCCTGCTCGCACTGCGAGCTCAGGGGCTTCCTGGGGGCCCTGTGGCCCGCTTTGCCCCCCGGGCTTGTGCTGGGGCTGGCCAGGGGCAGACCTCTGCCCCAAGCTGCCCCGTGGCATCAGCCGCCTGCGAGGCAGGGTGAGCCTCCAGTGCAGGGAGCGGGGCGCTGCTGCGGAAGCCTCCCTGCCTGGCTCGGCATCTCCCGTCCTAACAGGAGCATGATGCATTGCTGTGTCTCCCAGGGCGCGCTTTTAAATCTGTTAATCTCCTGTAATCGTACGCATGTTAAAAAACACCTGTTCCCCCTGCGAAGCCACCGGGATACCGGGCGAGTGTTTGGGTGAGTGTAATAAAAGACGCAATTAGAGAGGCAGGCTTTGATCTCCAGGAGGCGAGGAGTTCAGGCAGCTGTGCCGAAACCTCTCCCGCAGTCGCTCTTCTACTTCGGTAACATCCTAACAAAGAAGATCTTATGTCCGCAACATCTCGTTACGGTCCTTCCTCCCAGCCCGCGGCCACCTGTCCTTCCCCGCCGCCAAAGCGTGCTGCCTTCGGGGTCCCTTCCCCATCGCTGCTAGCGGAGGGGCGCGAATCGGATTTCACGGCCCCGACGCTTGCAGAGAGCTGCCGGGCTTTGCTCTCAATTACTCAAAGTCCGTGCTGCAATGGACCCTTTGTTCCCGCAGCCCTGCCTGCCAACAGCTGGCTTCTCCATCCAGCTGTGCCGGGGTGCAGGCGAGGGTGCGGGCAGGCAGCCGGGATGCGGGTCGCCGCATGGGACCCCCTGTGCACATCCCCGGGGACGCCGAGGGAGGGATGCTGCTCATTCCGCGTGGGGAGAAGAGCCCCCGCTCCATTCGATCCGCATCCCGCGCAAGGATGCTCTCAGCTAAAGGGCTGGCCCAGAAGAGATCAAGGATTAAAGCTTCTGATGAGACACTTTTGTGACACTGGAAATGTTTGCTCTTTGATTTCCAAGGATCAGCCCTAATCTGCGTCCTGTGAGCAGGATCAAAAAGCCAGAGAATGCTACCGTGACTTCTAGGGGCTGTAGAAGTCGTTAGGTGAGACCCTGGGTATCGCTGGGTATGGCAGGAGCAAGAGCGAGATGCCGACGCCTCGCTGCACCCGGCAGTTTGCTGTCCATTTTCAACATTAGCTTTTCCCTCTAAGCCTTTCCAAGGTATTACAGCTGTATCGCAGCCCCGCCAGACGCCCCAGGGCTGTCATCACAGGGTCCTGACGCAAACCCTGCCTTGCAGCCGGGCCGCCACGGGGACCGTGCACCCCGCCAAAGGCTTCCTATTCCCCTGTTAACTGCACCACCTCCACATCCAAGGGTGCGCTGCCCTGGGCTGCAAGCGGTTGCTCTTTCAAAGCCTGTGGCTGGAAAGCAGAGCAGAAATTAAAGCCATATTTAGCATGTTTAGCGGCAGAGCTGGAGCGCTGATCGCCCAAGTTCTCTTCGGCAAGCTGAGAGCTGGAGAGGGACATGGCGAGACGAGATACGTGATTTTTCACCCAGAGAGACTTTCTCTGGCTTTACAGTAAAGCAGAATTTAGCTTTGGGGGGAGGTTGTGGATTCCCATGGCGGCTTTCAGCCCGAGCCTACCCCTTTGGTGGCCACTGTGCTCCCCAGGGAACCAGGGGCCGGCAGCCCAAAGCCAAGCCCGGGCCACCAGACTGCCTCCAGGGCAGCAGAAAGCATGCTTGTCTCTCCCCGCGCCTGCCCTGGGAAGCCTGAGCTTTCATCTCTCCGTCAGCAATACACCCGAGTCTGTTAAACCTCGAATAACCGAAGCGCTAGAGATTGCATCGCTCCAGAAAGTCTCGCCTCGGCCAGAGCACAAAACCCAGCCTCGCAGGTCCTTTCCATCCTTAATTTCCACGGGTCTTTGTCAGCAGGACGATGAGGGGAAGTACTTCTTAAAACAAGGATGGGGTGGGTGGGGGGGAAATCCTTCTGGTCTTTTGCCATGCATTTCCCATAAATACTGGAATAAGGCGAGTCTGAAAAGGAAGAGAGATGGATATAAAACAGACGGGAGGACGTGTGTACAGGATTTGGGGAATACCGACCCCGCTCCTGCGCTCTGCTTCTTGCCGGGAGCAGCCCGTTTTACATCAGCAGTGTAGGGAGATGGGCTTTTAGCCCAGGCTGGGCCATCGCATTCGAAAGGAACGTCATCATCAATGAAGGGAAGTCAGTTGTTTAAAAGACTGAAGCGATATCAGTCAGCATTGAATAGTTTTCTAAAAAACAGAGACACGTACGCTCCGTAAATGAGGCATGGGAAGCCGCATTCATGACAGCGGCAGCATCAGGAGCACACCTGCTTCATCGATTTCCCTCAAGGGGTTTCCAGACCCATGGCTGGAGCAGGAGACCAACGAACAAGACCCCTAAACTCAGCTTCCATTTCTGCCTCCGGACTGGCACATAACACCGCGCGCGCCCTGCAGGCAGGCCTGGCCTCCAGAAAAACTCCACGCAAAAGTCCGTCTGCCCTCGGGAAGGCCGGCTAACGCCATCCGAGCCCCCGCTTTGTCGCAGGAGACGTCTCCCAGTCTCAGCAGGGGCAGCTGAGAAACAAAACCTTTTCTTCACCTGCCAAACGCTGCAAGCAGAGTTACCTTCTGGTGCAAGCGTTTCTGCTGAGGGTTTGGGGTTTTGGGTTTTTTTTTGTTTCTCGTAACAGCTTCCGGAGAGCGATGCCGGCGGAAACGCAGCCACTCAAAATGAAACAGAAAGCTGTTCTGCTCCCCGTCCTTTGTATGAGCTTAGCAAATTATTACTAAGAAGTCCCCACATCCCCAGCTTCTTTGGATGTCACGGTCGCTGGGAAAGGCTTTCCCTGCATTCGCCTGTGTTTCGCCACTCTGACGTGGTTTAGCCTAGCAGCATCACACCCATCGCACCCTAATTCTGCCGGCAACGAAGCCACCATCATTATGGGTGTGAGTGCTCCCATGACGGGGGTTGCTTTCTGCACCTCCCGTCCCGCTCTCCTCTGTCTTCACACCCTTTCCTTCATAGTTGCTGGCACCCAAATTCTCTGAACCGGGAATTCCTTCATCAAAAAGGTGTCCAAAACTAGGCGGAAACTGCCCTACGAGTGCATCCGTCTTTCCCAGAGAGCTGAGGGAAGCGCGGCGGGGAGGGCCAGCCCCACCGCTGCTCAGGATGGGACCCTCTGGGAGCTCTTCTCAGGGGGGGATATTTTGGGACGCAGCCAGCGTCTCCATATTTCACCTAGCTATTTTATTTAATTTAAGCCGTGGAGCTATTTATGCTGTAAGGACCCCGCACTTTTATTAGCCGTTTATTTCAGTACGTGGCATTCCCCATGCACATGACCTGCTGGCGAGCATAGGAGGCGACTATTTATTTTGGAGCCTTGTCCAATTTACACTAACCACGGAGCAGGGACCCATAAAAAGGCTGGCGAGCGGAGCAGAGCCCGCCGGTGGGCTCCGACAACACAGCCCTTATAAGGTCCCGCGCATCCCTCCCCGACAAACCTGCGCCGCAGATGGCCGAGACGGACGTGGTCTGGGAGCAAAGCTGCTTTAGGTGGGTCTTACTTTGGATGTACATCCCACGAGCGGGAGCTAGCTCGGAGGCACAGAGCCGGTGGCCCCGCACCACCAGTCCCGGTCGCATCCCTTCCCACAGGGTGTGCAAAGCTGGGGGAGAAGAGGTGCAGGCGTGTCTCAGCGGTGGCCATCCCTCGGGAGGGATTTGGCCGTAGGCACATGGGAAACACTGGCTTGGGGATGGAAAAGACGGGTCCACCCCATGCTAGGGTTGGTTTGGCACCGTGGGACACCAGGTTTCCTTACCCGCCGTGCCTCAGCTTCCCCTCTGCGTAGCAGGACGGTCCTGCTTTGCACAGAGCCCCACAGACAAAAAGACGATGCGACCGCTCGCCGAGTGCTCGGCAGTACCATCGGCTCTGGAAAGAAACTTGCTGCTGGTTCATCCCATTCTCAAACACCATCGTTTCGCTTGACGAAGACAAAACTAAGATTTAGGAATTGTTTTACAGGGTGCGTTTCCCTCCGTGGCACCCCGAAGCGCTTTCAGGGAACCCTGAAACACCAAACATGCCGGCACAGCAACAAATAATAAAAAGCAACAGTATGTTCATTGTTCAGCAGCCTTTTATAATCCATCTAATGATTTTTAAATAAACCGGATGGAAAATAATGGAAATTTCAGGCCCTGGAGCCCACTATTCCCGCACGCCAAGCCCGATGCCACTAAGCGCAACGAGGACCCCGAAGTTAATGCAGTTCCTGCCTGAACAAACTTTTATCGTGCTGTTTAGTAAAATGATTTGTGCATCGTAAAAGCGACATCCCTCAAGCTGTTAAAATGTCTTCCGTGGAAAGTGAGGCAAAGGAGCGGGAGGAATATATTTGTTAAATTACATATAACCGGCAATATATATTTAAAACATATCTTTATGAGGTTGCTGGAGGTTGTTGGGTTTAAAGCACGAGGGTGAATTGATCAACTGCTGTGCCGGCAACTGAAGTCTCCCGTCTGAATGGGAGGCTGAAAAATTTTGACCGATTTTCACACAAAATATCCATCCATCACCCCACCGCGCCTGGAAAGGCTCCGTTTCTAGAGCAGTTTTCTGCAAAGAAATGTTCCGTTGACAGCTGAATGAATAAATAACCGAATCGCTTGAAAGCCCCCAAAGGAGCAGTTTTTTTAGGAAGAACGCGTTATAGATGACAGCACCCGCCTTGTTTCTAAAATTCCCAATAACCTTGCCATTCTACCCAAAGATCTGATTCGCACGAGAAGAGCTTTGCAGGGAAAAACCCCTCCTGGCCGGCCCTGATTAAGTTGTGCTTCATCCTGATGAAGCGCGTTTCTAGAGCCGGACTTTCCCAGCCGTCCGCTTCCCCTGCGCATGGCTGGGCAGCGGGCGGGCGCTCACTGCCTTTGGAAGCCCTCGTGGGCGATGTGCATTGATGACCGACGTTGCGACCTGCTCCTGCCCGGGGGACACCTGGGAGTGGTTTATCCTTTTTCTGCTGGATAGGACTTGGAAAGTCTGGGAGGGTTAATTTTAAGCTCAGTTTATTCCACCTCTCCCCTTGAAGTGTTTTAAAGAATTTAGCTGGAATTTATTTTCAAGGTCGCTTACGCACAGTGCCTGTGAGTAACCTGCCTTGGCTAGCTGGATAACTCTGGGCGTCATCTATCGTTTTCCCTCTTCTTCTGATTTTAGAGCTGATTATAGAAGTGCCTCCAGAGCCAAGCGCTCCCTCGAAGCCAGGGAGGTTGTGCCAGTTTACGCCTGGAGCGGAGGCGAGGGGGATGATACAACCCAACGCGTTTCCAGAAGGACTTGTTGACGCGAGGAGCCTCCTCCCGCAGGGAAAGGTGGGCAACACCCAGCACCACCGGGCTTTAAGCACGTCCCTAACCCTTCGTGAAGTGCAAGGGATCTGGACCCGTGCCCGTGCGCTTTTTACACACAGGTGCGCCCATGCGAGCCCGGATCCTGGCTCAGAGGCGACGCAAAGGCTCTCGCTGCGCGGCTAAGATTGAGGGGACGGTGCCCAGGAGTCTGAAGATGGTAAAGAAACCGTCATGTCCCTGACATAGTTTTCGTCAGAGCGCCGGCAAGCTTGAGGGCGCCTGGGATAGGCGACGGGAGGCTATTTTGTGTTAAATGGGTTAAAAAGATTTCTGGATTTCAGGCTGGGATAGATATCCCGGCCCCTTAGCAAGCACCCCCAAAACCTGGCTGTCACCCACGCCCCCCCTTCCCTGTGAAACCGTTGCGTTTCTTGGGAAGAAAACGCTTTCCCCTGGAGAATGCTGGTCTGCTGTTGAGCAACAAAGGCAAAGAAAGTATTTTGGACTGGAGGTTTAAGGGAGGTTTCTTGGAAGAAATCACTTTTTCTCCTGCCGCTCCGCTGATGTACGCTCGCTGCATTTTTTTTCCCCCCACGTAACGTCGTTGGGGTTGTCACTCCCGAGCCCACGCCTCGGAAGATCCCCGCGCTGCACAGTCCCAGACCCAGCTCCATCCCACCTGTGGGTTATTCGGGTCTCCGGGTGCCCCAGGGATGCCCCATCACTCTTCGCACCCGTCCTACAGCTCGAAAAATATGAGCTGTCGAGTGCAGGCAGATGGAAAAACACCAGCAGGAGGGTGGTCAGTTGATGCCTTCAACACCTGCAGACGCTTCAGCCCGGAGGACAGGTGGAGGGATGAACACTTTGTGCCATTCCCGGGTGGCGGGGAGGATGGAGCACGCCTGAGATCACGGCACGGCCATCTCCCAACAAGTCCGGCTCCCCGCGCCGGCGTCTCTGCAACACATCGTAATTTTTGCCATAGGCTTAAGCCACCGGCAGGTCTTTTTACAGTCTTCTCCATCACCTCTGAAACTACCTGAGGCTGATACTGAACAGTCCTCTTCAGAGAATAATCTTAAAAGGCGGAGGAAGGCCTCTCAGATGATGGGAGATCGTCATCTCCCAGATGATGTCTATGTAAGAAAAAGAAGGAAAAAAAAAGCTGGGCAGATGCCTCCCCCGGCACTTCTGGAGGAGACAGCTCTCGTGGGTGGGGGGAGGCGCTGGAGCCCAGGGGCTGCTCCAGTGGGACCGGCGACAGCCCTGATGCAAGCCTGAGGGGCAGCTCACCCGGCCCGTGTTCCCCACGCACCGAAACCTTGTTTGCCTCAAACAAGCCCACCAAGGTGCTTGTCTTTGCAGGGAGCCAGCGGCGCCTCGGCTGTCACCTCCATGGCGTTGGCACGGTTGCCGCTTCCTCCACGTTTGCCAGCAAGGTTAAGGGTTTTTTAAGTCCTTGGGAGCTCAGCCTGCAGATGAGTGCTGGGTTAGGCTTCGTCCAGGCACGAGGCTGATTTAGACACGGATCAGAAATCCCCAGGAGGGGGGAAGGCGAGAAGACGAGTATGTGTTTATGTAGCCACAAAAAAGCATCGTTGATGCCGCCTCTCCCCGTCGCTGTGAGCGCCCGTCCCCTCCGGACAGCGTCAGGCCGCAGGCATCGCAGGAGTGCCTCGGCTTGCACCGACCGCAAGATGTTTTGACCTCGATGTCAGTCCCCAGCGCAAAGGCAGAGCATGGCTCAGCGTGGCTGAGCTCGCTTGCATCCCGTCCGCCAAAGGTGAGTGAGGCGGCCAAGCGAAGGCAATCACTGCCGTGTTTCCCAGCTCCGCGGGCAAGGGAACTGCGTGCAAAGGAGGACTGGAAGGGCTGACACCGCCGATCCCAGGAAAGCTGCCAAGAGCTTGGCCAAAGAAAACGTTTGTTTGAGAACACAAGAGATTCAGACTGTGTTCAACAGGAGTGAGGAGCCACCGCCTCGCACCTCCTTCACCAGGGAAGAGGGAGAAAATGTAGTCCCGTGGCGAGTCCCTGGCAGGGCTGACACACCAGCTCCTCTCGGGGACGGCTGGACGGACGGACGGACCCCAATCACCTGCTGGGCACCCTCCTGCTGGTCTTGGCTCTCCGTGCAAACGAGGGCACCTCCGGGTGCGCCCGCGTAGCGCTCGAGTCCCGGCGAGGGGTGCCCTTTGGGATGAAATGTCCCAGGTGCCCCTCTGCACTGGGGAGCGGTCCTGCTGCCCCGAGACCCGTCCTGCTGTTTACGGGTGCGAAGGGACAACATTTCCGCTCCTCCAGCTCACTGGGACCACCCCACTCCACCTTAAACACCGACCACACGTAGGTATAAAGCCTCACAAAGCAGACGGATGAGCACAAAGCTGGAAGTACAGTTGCAAAAAACCCTCCAGCAGCATACGCAACCTGCCCCGCCGCCCCATCGGCATACACCTGAAACCCTTCCCCACTCCTGGCTCCCTCCTAAGGTTTCTCTGAGTCTCGTCTCGCTGTCCCTGCGTGCTGCCTACCTGAGCTGACCCCATCCCTAGGTTTCTGGTCCCTGCTTCTCCTCAGCACTTACTGAACACAAATAAAGCCTGGAGCCCGCTCCTGCCGTTTCCCTTCTCATGCAGGGCCGTGCCCGTCCGGGAAAGGCAGGCGGGGGCCCTTTGTGCGCGCCTGGCTCTCCTCGGCCGTGCAGGGCTGACTTTCAGCCCCAGCCGTCAGACATGCTGCCACGAAGGAGCTGACTCTGTAGGACTTTGCAAGCCGTTATCTCACGAGGGGTTGTTTTGCCTCGTTCCCCTTTGAAAAACAGAGAGCGCACATGGCATTTAATGAAACAGACGGCTGGCT
>VZSC01000939.1:54116-85079 GCA_013398225.1 Steatornis caripensis | reverse complement strand
AGTGGGATTGAGTGTACCCTCAGCAAGTTTGCCAAAGACCCCAAGGTTTTTGTTGTGGTTGGCACACTGGAGGGAAGGGATGCTGTTCAGANGGTCAATGGCTCTGATGTCCAAGTGGAGACCAGTGATGAGTGGCGTTCCTCAGGGGTCAGTATTAGGACCAATGCTGTTTAACATCTTTGCTGGTGACATGGACAGTGGGATTGAGTGTACCCTCAGCAAGTTTGCCAAAGACCCCAAGGTTTTTGTTGTGGTTGGCACACTGGAGGGAAGGGATGCTGTTCAGAGGGACCTTGACAGGCTTGAGATGTGGGCCCATGTGAACGGCATGAAGTTCAAAACGGCCAAGCGTAGGGTCCTGCACATGGGCCAGGACAATCCCAGGCACAAATATTGGCTGGGTGAAGAATGGATTGAGAACAGCCCTTAGGAGAAGGACTTGAGGGTGTTGATGAGAAGTTCAATATGAGCTGGCAATGCATGCTTGCAGCCAGAAGGCTGCATCAAAAGAAGTGTCACCAGCAGGTTGAAGGAGGTGATTCTGCCCCTCTACTCTTCTTTCATGACACTCCACCTGCAGTACTGTGTTCATCTCTGGGGCCCCCAACATAAGAAGGGCATGGACCTGTTGGAGCGAGTCCAGAGGAGAACGACAAAGATGATCAGGGGCCTGGAGCACCTCTCCTATGGCGACAGGCTGAGTTGGGATTGTTCAGCCTGGAGAAGAGAAGGCTCCAGGGACACCTTATAGCAGCCTTCCAGTACCTGAAGGGGCCTACAAGAGAGCTGGAGAGGGCCTTTTCACGAGGGCATGTAGTGATAGGACAAAGGGTGACATTTTTAAACTAAAAGAGGATAGATTTAGACTAGACATTAGGAAGAAATTCTTCATTATGATGGTGGTGAGACAGTGGAACAGGTTGCTCAGAGAAGTTGTTGATGCCCCCTCCCTGAAAGTGATCAAGGGCAGGCTGGATGGGGCTTTGAGCAACCCAGTCTAGTGCAAGGTGTACCTGCCCATGGCATGGGGGTTGGAACTGGATGGTCTTTAAGGTCCCTTCCAACCCAAGCCATTCTATGATACTATGACCCTGATTTTGTAAAACCTCCTTTCCTGTGTTAATGGTACCAAGAACTTGATTCTGCGAATCCATCCTGTGTTGGATCAGTTGACTTGGGAAGCCCCTATTTCCATGTAGTTCCTCCAAAACCACTGGTTTTCATGGCTTCTTCTCCACCCCTGCATGCCCTAGTCCAACGTCATACGAGCGAGGATCCAGTGCTATGATAGGACCTGGCAGCATTGAGGAAAAGCAGCACAGATGCATGAAGCATTGGCTTCACACTGGCTCCTCTCCTACATGAAGGTTGCTTAATTTTTAAGCTTTAATAATAGAGTAAAATAAAACTGCTCCTTTGTCCGGTCTTGATTTTTCAGCTGAGTGAATCACAGGGGCACAGTGGCCTCAGGCCTTTAATGGTGAATGACATTATGTTACAACTAGGAACCTCCTGTTTTTTCTGGTAGATCTTGATGAAGGTGTCAGTGACCTTTACATTGGAACATATGTCTCCTGGTCTTGAAGTAAAATGCACAAAATAAAGTCACATGATAAATCCAAGGCAAAATTGCAGAAGTCTTCTATCCCTATTTAGGATACGTAGGTCCAAAACCAGGATATGATGGATTCCAGATGCCTAAAATGCTCTCAGAAGCGTGGCTGTTTAGCTCCAACATTTAGATTTAGTTTCTGTGGATTTGAATCCCACGGGCTTAGTTTCTGTTTGCAGTTTGGCCATTGCTGTTTGGCCAAGGTGTTCCAGACAATTCAGTCTACTTTCAGAAGCTTTTCCACAGCCAAGGAATAGGTTTCAAACTTTGAAACTATTCTGAAACCAGGTGAGATACATTTTTTGAGATATACAGTTCTAAAGCAAATCTTCCCTTAGAAGGTTCCCTTCCTTCTACATTGTCTGTAAAGTGAAGCACATGCATGTATTTGAAAACCAGACATAGAAGTACATAGATCCAGGAATCATGACAAAGTAAAATTATTAATTAAATTTTGTTTAAATTAAATTAAATTCATTACTTAGCAAGAAGAAGACAGGCTCGCTGAGGCCTGCTTGCCATCTCATTTATGTCTATATCACTCCTCTGATTTGATTAATATTGGGGAGGTGGGATACATCAGAATTGAGTCTCTTCTTGGTTTATGTGCACATTGAAATGTTGCAAAGAAGCGCTTTAATTCTTTCTCCTCTGGGTGTACTCAGTTGTTATAACAATTCAGCTATCACAAAGAAAGTGATATGACTTCTGTGGCCTAGTGTGAAACCAGTTATGTCCCATGTGTTTATATTCATTACGATTTATTTAAAACTGCCAGGATAAGTAATATAACTGCATCTGCTCTGAAGACACATCCATCTGATTCTCACTGTATGTAATCCTGAGACCTAGGATGAACCTGTGTGATTCCACTTGGATGCCAGTATATTGGTTTCTAAATAGGCACAATATCGGGTAAAGAACAGATTTCAAATGCTTGCTGTATCTGCTGTGACTATGTACACCCAGTCTGGGGTGGTGCTGGATGTTGCTGCGGAACCAAATGTGATCTTTGTTTGGATTGTTCTTTCTTGTGCTGTCTGGGAAGAGAGATAGAGACGTTATTTAACCTGCCTTTTCCTAACAGGTTATGCACAATAAACTGATTGGGAGTGTGCTGATAGGCTCCTTTAAAGTAGATCTGGGGACGGTGTATGGTCAGCCAGGTAAGTGAGTGATGCATTTTCTGTTCTTTTTGTCTGTTAAAGGAGATGGGAGGCAGGGGAGAAGAGGAGAGGGAGGTGTACTGCATTACCACTTAGATGTTGCAGTTTATGCCAAGGGATAAACTTAACAAGGTTTTTGGAAGGATTATTTTCCTATTGGGATACCAGAGCACCAGCAAAACTTTTGGAAAAATGTTCAACACTGAAAACATGTTGACAGTCTGCCCATTGGTGGGAAGCACTTATCAAGGCTGACTTTTCTTTAGGGAGTCAGAGTGGGCAGCTGAATGTTTACAAAACCCGACTCCACTCATTCCTCACAGAGCACCCAAAGCTCTGCTGCATGTGTTGGGATAGACGGGGTGGAGGGATGGAGAGCAGGATGGACCATGGAAAGAATGGTGAGGAGAGCACGAGAGATGAGAGGAGGGGCAGACCATAATGGGGGAGAGAAGAAGGAGGTGACAAACACGCGACCATGGATCCACTTGACCTACCATCTTCACAGCTGTCCACTGCTTTCTGAAATGTGAAGCCAAGATAAGATCACCTATCCCTTTTTTGGCCTGTTTTTACAACCATCCACAAAACATGTATCTTTCTCTCTTCCATAATTACTCAAGGACTCTCTTTTCAGTTTTTAGGAATGGACATATTTAGGCCACTTGCTATAGATGTCACCCAGTTACGGCAAAAGGGCAGACTCATTCAGGCCACCCTATCTTCAGAGCCCCTGCAATGGTCAGTAGAGATAAATGGCCTGACTGAAGTGAGCAGTCTATGTCTGTGCTCAGACAGTGTACTCGTCTCTGAATTTTGCCCTGTATTTCCTTCTCACACTTTTACACACGGACAGTGTCTGAGGACTGATCTTAAGCTCATATCCCTGGTACCCTCTGGTCCCTCCCTCTCTCTCCTTTACATACCCAAGGGGATGGCCAAGGACTTAACGTAAGGTTTAAGGATCTTGCTTGAGGAGGGTTGCTCAAGCAAGGCTGCAGCAAGGGCTGTCACGGGTGAACAGTCTTGTGCATTTTCCCACTGGAAAGATGGAGCTGAATCTGCTCTGGCTGCTTCTTCTTCCTCCGATGGCTGTCTACCTTGCTTCCTCCCCCTTCTCAGTTGGCTGCCAGTGCTACATCTGGCCAGAACTCCCAGTGAGGGTTTTGCTGCAGGAGACTACTGAGATCTTAAAACAGCTTTCATCAAAAAAGGTGGCCCTTCCTCATAAAGCTGCAGTCTTAATTCAGATGCTGAATCTCAGCTGGCCTTCCACTGGTCTTTAGTCATTGATCTCATTAACCATTGATGAAGATGAGCTTGTTCCTGACGAGCTCTAGATCAATCCTCTTCTTTGTGTTTTCAGTCACATATCATTTTAGACCTTTCAAATGTGTGTGGTAAACAAATGTACTTTAGCATGATCCTCCTGAATGTCCAAATGTTCTTTGCAGTGCCCTTTCTGGAAGTGGAGAGGAGAAATATTTGCATTTTTTGCATCCTCTGTTTGAGTGCTAAAGTCTGTCTGTCTCACAGGTCATCAGTTTTGTGACAAGTGGGCCCTCCTCACAGACCCTGCTGACATTAGAACAGGAGCCAAGGGGTACCTGAAGTGTGACATCAGTGTGACCGGCAAAGGTGATGCGATACAAGCTACACAGAAGACAGCTGATGCTGAGGAGCAGATTGAAAAGTACTGCAACAGTTTCTTTTTTATTGCTTCTTTTTTAAGTAGCTCAAAAGTCCTCTCCTCTCCTTTCAGTCCTTTCCTTGCTAACTCAGCATTAATAGCAGGATAGCGTAATACAACTGGCTGTTCTGATGTGCTTGGAGAGAGTTTTTACAATCCTCTCAACTAAATTGAAGGGCATGTTAGGGTGACTTCTCTACAGCTGATAGAGTTGACCATGCCCTTTGTCTAAGTGCCAGATTATCCCTGACACAAGGTTCATTGATCAGAAACCAGTTAAATTTTCTGAAAAGCAGTGAAATCAGAAGAAAAAATATGAGGAAAAGCTATTCCTTCTCCTCTATCAGATGTGTATGCATTGATATTTTTCATATCCTTAAATAAACTCAAGTGCATTAGCATTCTCCTTGTAAAATACAGAATTTCAAGGTAGTAAAGTATGCTACCAGCATACTTTAAATTTTACAGGAGTAATGTTCCTGGGCTGAATCCGTGGAAAGCCACCAAGATGATGGAGGGCTGGAGCGCATGGTCTACAGGGGAAGGTGGGTGTGTGTGGAGGGGCTTAGGTTCATGAGTTCTAAGAAGAGCAGGTTAAGAGGGATCTTACATGAAGAGGGCAGAGGCAGACTCTTCACAGGATTACAGTAGAAGGATAAGAGTCTTTGGACACAATTTAGAACAAGAGAATTTCTGAACATATGCAAGAATATTTTTTACCACGGTCAAATGTAACAGGGGGCCCAGTGAGTGTGGGGAATCTCCATCCTTGGCGATATTCAGAATTTACTGTACAAATTCAGAATTTACTCTCCTGAGCAACCTGATCTAACTGGACCTGCTTTGAGCAGGGGTTGGACCTTCAGAGCTCACTTCCAACCTATGTGTTCTCTGCTTTTGTGGTTCTATATCACATAGACATGTTTGCTGAGTAATGCTGTATAATTTTCTCATGGTAACCAAAAAATGTTTTGGTTTAGATGCAGAAGCAAATTCATATTCCTTTTTGTGTCTTCTCAGGATGCAAGCTAAGTTGAGATGGCAATTTTGTTGGAAAAAAATCACTTCATTTTCTGAGTTTTCAATTTTAAGGAAATGGTGTCTTTTTAATTTCAGGAACCTCTTGATCCCCAAAGGCTTTCCATCTGAAAGACCATGGGCCAGATTTTATGTGAGAATTTACAAAGCAGAAGGACTTCCAAAGATGAACTCTAGCATCATGGCCAATGTCACCAAAGCATTCATAGGCGACAGCAAGGACCTTGTGGATCCCTATGTGGTGGTCATGTTTGCAGGTCAAATGGTAATTGGGATCCTCTTGATCACAAATGTAGGCTTACTTTCCTATTAGCTGTGCTACAGGCAGGTGGTTATGCTGATGTCCTTTAACTTAAAGTTACATAAATTAACTAAAACACGTATTTCTTTCATCAGAAAGAAAATCTTCAGTTCTTGAATTATGCAGGAACAAAGTGATGGAAACACTTAATGCCAGCAGATCTAATATCAGGCGCGCAGCAGTAGGTCAGGCAGCAGGAGGGAAAAGAGAAGTCTGTACATTTGTTACTAAAACACCAAGTTACAAGGTAGTTAATTACGCAATGTGGTATTAGGTAAGTGTTATGTTCTGGTCTCCCTGGAGTGAAAAAAGGGAAGCAGGACTGAAATTAGTAAAGATGGTTCAATCTGGATTTTAGGGCTGTGTATTGACTTCTGAATTACTTTGTTGTAATTCAGGACCCTTGCAGCTTTTCTGTGGGTAGCAGAAGACAAAGCATTTGAGTACACTCAGTCTCAGTGTTGCCTGGCTTCATTGCTCCCAGAGCTCCTTCAACATCAAACATGGTGCTACAGAGAGCTGCTGAGAGGGACCTTCTCACTTGGTGGAAGAGGAGTGCAGAGGAGGTCCAGGGACCTGGTTCCTCTGGGGTACACCCCTGAAACAATGTGTCGGGGAGCTTGTCTTCATTATTGCTGTAAATAAGAAAAGAATTAAACTGGAAATGTTTTTAAGCCAGCAATTATTTCTGTGTGCGAGGAAGCCTTAGAGAGAACTCCAGTTAGTCCTTTACAGGCATTTCAGGCACGAGAATGAGGCCCTTGGTGTTGATTTCGTGTTTTGTTGTGAATCCAAATTGCAAAGTATTACATCTCAAACTAGTATGGGTTAAAACAGCCAAGTGCGTTCAGCTACTTCAGGTTTAATAGAGGGCTAGAATAGAAGACATAAGAATGGGTCGCTGATGTAAGTTTCCATGCTGGTGTGTAAAACACAGGTTTAGAGATATTGTTGGTGGGTTTCTTGACTTGGTTCTCCCCACCAAATGCAAAAGTAGAAGGCCTGCCCCAGCCTGTGGCTGCATGGACTGTGGTACAGTCCTGTCACCTCCTTCAGGCTAGGAGGAATAGCTCTGGTCTCTACGTTCCTAGCACACAGGCATACGCACAGGACGTGAGCATATTTTCTACTAGATAAATTGCCTCATTTAAGGTGATTCCATTGGCACATGCAGCCTGGCAGCTGTAATGAATTTAATCTTTTATGAGACCAACTGCGCTGCATTACTACTACCCAGGTATTTCAAAAGTCATTTGAAGATATGCAGTTTGTAGCAGAAATGTCAAAGTATGTTTTCACAGATATGTTTTGTGCACAAGGGCCCTGAAGAATTAGATCTTATTCCAGGCTCTGCTGAGCATGGGTGAGAATTCTTTAGCTGTGGTCTTTTATTAGATATGAAGGGGAAGATAAACAAGCTAATAAAAAGCCAAAGTGCTTTCAAGATAGGAATTTTGTTCTTTAAAAATGACCAGAAAGATGTTGCTAAGTGCAGTTTGTGCTATACTCATTGCCATTCTCCAGAGTCTGGCCCCTTTGGGGTTAAATCTGCTGGACTTTCATTTCAGGGTCGGACAACAGTGCAAAAGAATTGTGCAGATCCGGTATGGCACGAACAGATTATCTTCAAGGAAATGTTCCCTCCACTTTGCCGAAGAGTCAAAATCCAGCTTTGGGATGAAGGCAGCATGAATGATGTGGCCTTAGCCACACACTTCATTGACTTGAAGAAAATATCAAATGAACAAGACGGTGACAAAGGTAAAGAGGAAAATGGCTGTTGCAGAATATGTCCTTAAGGTAAAATCTACTTGCTTTGCATCTGGGCACTGGCTAATCCCATTTTAGGAATGCCCAGAGCTCGAGTCAACGCCTGTAGTTTTTGTTGGTTCTGAGAGACCTTCTTTTGCTTAATTTGAAGGTATATTACATTGTGCTTGGTGCATGGTGGACTGCCACTGCCTTTCTTGTTACAGGGCTGCTACACAACTTGATACCTTCTTTATGACTGTGGAATAGTCTGCTCTGGTCTGTTAGGGATGACTGATGTAAGTTTATAGCTTGGGCTAGTTTCTGCCTGGCAATGGAAGCACAAAGCGCAAATCACAGGCAGACCAGGCTTGTGGTTTTGATCTACCCAGTAAGAACAAAATTTCTAGGTAGGGCTCAGCTTGGTGCTATCACAGCTAAAGGAGATACCATGGACTAGTGTATTTGTCCTCACATAGTGAGAGAAAATTTACTATCTGGAGTCATTTCACTCATGTTTGAGCCTACGTGTATAGCCTTATTTATGCTGTGTGATTCAAGTCCGGAACATGTTTAGTTATCACAACTTGGCAAAGGCACAGTAACTCCTTACGCTTAGCAATTCAAATCTGTATCTATCTGAGTCCTTAATCAGAAAATAAAAGATAAATCATATAAGGTGAGTAGTGGCATGGGCTTGGGAACAGTCTGGACAGGGCGAGGCAGCCTCCATTCCTCTCCCACCACGTCCCAGCTCTCAGTCTGTGGAAGAAGCTCTTTTATTCGAGATGCAATAGGCCTTATGCCTCAGCACATGCGGTACGAATACCTTCTGAGAAAGAGCTTCATATTGGCAGAGTGCCCGGTTGGGTATTGGCAGAAGCTCCTTGGTGCCTAATTGCCCTGCAAAACAGTGCTCTGTATGAATTGGTCCACACTTGCACAGAAATGGGTCCAGGTTTTACTTTTAGTGTGCAAGAGTAAAGATTTTCTGGAGCAGACAGTGAGGAGAGCATGCTAAGACCTAATGGAAATGCCATAAAATGTGCTTTATCTCCAGGGTTTTTGCCTACCTTTGGGCCTGCCTGGATCAATCTCTATGGCTCACCCAGGAATCACAGCCTCATGGATGACTACCAGGAGCTTAATGAAGGTTTTGGAGAAGGGGTTTCCTTCAGGGGACGTCTCTTCATTGAGATTGCTGTGGAGATACTTTCAGGAGGAGCCCGTGAGTCGAAGTTTTCAAGTTTTATCAAGGATATCAAATTGCCATCTAAAGATAAAGACTTCAAAACACCCAAAGGAAAAGACAAAGCTGAGAAAGCAGGAGAGGATCGAAAGTCAGTTTCTCCTTCAGATAAGATGAACTCAACCGAAGTGGAAGTCGAGCCATTCGATGTGCCTTCAGAGGTCAGTATGATATTAAGAGATTGACTGACATATGAAATTGATTGACATGTGTCCCTAGACCTCCAAGGATAGAACCAATGTGTGTATTTGTGTTCAGGTCATGTAATACTGCTTTTATGTGCTCCCTACAGCTTCTCCTTGCCTCAATAGTCTTGGGACCTTCCCACAAAAATGCAGTGCAAATGGAGGATTAGTGTGTAGCTCTAATAAAAAATCTCATGCAGGACTCGGTTTCCATAAACCTTAGTCTCTTGTCCTATTGCCCCTTCTGCACTATCTGCATCCGTGTGTTCCTACTAGAAACCTATATGATGTAATATCTGCTAAATGATAGAGGGACGACAGGTGCTTCTGATAATTGCAAAGTCTGATTTCCTGCATTTATTTGAGAAAATCGGTAGATGTCAACTGAAGTCAGGAAGGAATCACTGATGCAGAATTTGTGCAAGTGCAGAGGGATACAGCCTAGCCTGTTTTACTCTCCTCCTTTAACCCTGCATTGTCAATGTAGCTTCAGACTGCTGATCTCTTTAGGAGAGGGGCTGCAAATCATGTGCTCAGCCTCAACTGTTACTAACCGATATTACTTTCCTAACTCCACCTGTTGTACTGAGTTGCATCATGGGAATATCTGTGCTACGAAGCTTTCAGAATGTTGTGCAGTTGTGGCAGGGCATGTGGGCTCAGGTGCTGAGCCAATACTTGAGCTTTTATTCTCTGCTCTGTCACATCACTGTCTGGGAGCAACAGGACATTGGTACATATGCATGCTCTATTTTTCCTTACCCAATAAATAGGAAGAAAAATATTCTCATAACCAATTTTCTTCCCACTTCAGTATGTCACTGATCAAAATTTTGGCTTTTGTAGTGGGAGTCCCGCCTCATTGCTTAAGGCACTCATGTCCTTTATCAGATCTGATTCTTGGTCTTATGACTCCATGTCTACAAGTAAATAGGACAGGAGAAACTGTTCTTTGGTCTTGAGCCCTAGCCTTGATGGGTACTATTCTTTGGCCTGTGCCCCATCATTGCCAACATGATTGCTAGCTGGAACAGATCAAGGAGTGTGTTAGCAGAGAAATGGCATAGGTAATTGCAAGCCAGTTGTGCAAACCTCTGCTCTGGTCTTGCTTTATATACTCATGTAGTTGTAAATTGCCTCTGTCCCTCAGTTCTTCTCTGGAGATTGTAATAGAGGTGACATGAGAAGAAATTTATTTCCATATAGATTTTCCTTTATATGGAAGAAATCCATCACCGTGAGTGGCTCAAACTCTATGGTCTTAGGTGCTAGCTAAATACTCCAGATAGAGGAACAAACCCTGCTGTAACACCAATTAATATTAATAGGGATAAGGACACTAATATTAATAGTAATAAGGACTTATTTCTGGCTATTGTGCCTCAGTTTTAAATACAGAGTGAGTAAAAGGCAACACCATAATACAGCGATACTTTATATTCTTTGGTTTTTGACATTTAGCAATATTTCATGCTACAGTAGACACAGTAATTGCATTACAACTCTCTGAAAGGAAAAGCCGGAACTGGAGACATTACAAATAAGGTGAAAAATGTCTCATAGAACCTCTGAGACAACAGAGACAAATTACCCAGCCCCACAGCACAACTTTATTGTCCCATTCTGGTAGCAAGATAACATTAAACATTTGTAATTTACTTTCTGTGTAATGGGCGATAGATGTGTGAGTTGTAGTCTCTGAGTCTCAGCTTTATTAGGCACCCATGCTCTGGGTTCATGCTGAAAATCAAGGCGCAGGGAAGCTAAAGCTACTCTGGAGCTGCAATCTCTTTGTGGTGTTAGCTTTGATATATGATGCCGCTAATCTTTTCACTGAAGACCTATGCCCCTTTATTGTGTATAGCAGAGGTTTTTCAAAATGAAGAGATAATGGGTTGTGCCAAAAGCTGTTTCTGCTTTGCAAAAGTCAGATGTTGATGTTTTATTCCTTGCCTCATTCTTGTGCAAAAGACGCTAGTACTGATCTTGCCTAATGGGCTTCAGTATCCTGGTGTCCACGCTATGAATTCAGTAGGGTTTGCATAGGAGAGGTTGTGGCAGTCAGGGTGTAGATTTGGGGAGAAATCAAACCACAAAATTTATCTCATTTGAACTTTATCTTGGTTCGGGGCTAATAGCTCATTTTGTTATTGACCCAACAGCACTGGAGCTGTTAGACAGCTTTCCTTGAGTGAGAGTGTGTGCCAAGGACAACCAGATGCTGGGGCTCCAGAGCCAAACAGTGCCTTAAAACTCTACAAAAGGTCATTACACTTTTCAGGGTGTTCTGATGCTCCACGACCCTTTGGTTCCCGTGCTTCCCAATTCTGTGAAAAGATGAAAACAGGGTTCCTGGTTTCTGTGCTGTGATGCCATGGAAGGTAAAGAGAGGAGGACTGCATGTCCTTGCGCTGAGACCCACATTTAGGCCTGTAGTTTAAAGCACAGCAGGAGAAAAAAAAAAAGAAGAACTGCTTGGTTTCATTAGGCTTTTGCACAGGGCTGCTGTCTAACAAAATGTGGATGCCAGAAATCTTTAAGTCTTACAGGCATCGCTGGGAGCTGAGTGTCCCTGAGCAAGGTCAAAGTCTTGATAGTACAAACACATCGGTAGTAGGTTAAAGTTACCTCTGGGGAAAGCATGCTGGGCAAGTACTCCTCTGCCTGGGTGCATTAGGATGGCAACATTCGCTATTGCAATACAAAAGAAAACTACTGCTATATTCACTGCTACATGACTTCTATCGGGATAGTGATATTTTGTTGCTGTTGCACTGAAAGGGCCAATGTACTGCCATAGATGTATAGTTTGAATGATGATATAAGCATATGTGAAGATACTGAAACCATTTAATAGTGACTACTGGTGAGGCAGAGTACGAAGTGAGGGATAATGACTTTTATGTAACCAGTTCTGATATAACTGGACAATATTGGCAAGACCAAAGTCACACAGGTTTATCTCTTTTTCCAATCACATCAGTTTCTCAGAGAAGAGATATTACTTCTGCCTACAAACTATGCCTCACTGACCACCTCAGACCTATAGATCTACAACAGTAACACAGCTGCTAGAGGCTTATAAAGACTCCTCTGTGCTGTAAAAAAAAGAGTAGAAGGTAAAATCAATGTCTTTTTTTTCCTGCTTCCTTCTTCTCCAATAGATCTATGAAGAGAAATTTGAGGAATTCCTCCTATTTGGGACATTTTTTGAAGCCACAATGATTGATAGGAAGGTTGGGGACAAGCCAATAACCTTTGAGGTTTCTGTTGGTAAGTGTTAAGCTCTTCTCCAAAGCAAAGAGGGAGTCTCAGGAGCAAGAAGTCTCAGGAGAAAGAGGATGCTATGTGTTTTTGACTGCTGTGTCTCTGGGCTCAGCAGTCAGCTTCAGAGCAGGAGTTACACATTTGAATTAAATCCTGATTGTCATTTCTCTGTGTAGCAGTCAAACTGGGCATATTGACTCCTAGCTGTCTCTACTCCCAGGTGCCCTCTATTAATGCAAATCTTCTCACCTGGTATATACAGTGACGCACCCAGTATCTAGCCCCCTAATATCTTGGGACACCCAACTCAAATAATTTACCTCAGGACAGGATTCTGTGGTGCCCATTCCAATTAGTCCCTGACCCCTTTGCAGGGAGGGTTCATGTGGACCTTCTTGGCCAACTCTGCTGAGCTACATGTGGGTCTGTGAGTGTGGCATGGGGGTTATGTACAGCCAGGCCTCAAAATGCGTGCACCAGCTTGTCCTCTAAGACCCTTCTGCTAAGTCCTGTCCTTTTTCTGAGTAAAGCAGGACTGCATGAGGGTCCTTCTTGTGGTGGAGCTGAATTGTCCTTGGGAGCAGACTAAAGAGACAAAAGATATTTTCACGAACATTGAATGGATACTTTCGAAGCAGAAGAAATTTCCCTTAAGAGGGAAGTTTGAATTGGTCTCATTTCCCTTGCAGACATTTGCTTATCTCTGTACCAGCCCCACTTAGAGTCCAAGTGCACGGTAGCACCCTGGCACTTCCCATCTTTGTGCTTGTGTACCTGAGTGTGCTCAGCTGTAAGGAAGGCTATGTGTGCAGGGAGAGATGTCTGTAACAAACAGGACAATCAATGAGTGATATTGATTCCTGCTGAAACTTAGCAGGAATCAGAGCCAAGAATGACAAGAAACTCATTTGTATAATTGGGCAAGAAATGATGCTGATTCTTGTCAATTAATACTAAAGATGCATCTGGCTCTGAATTCTGGTCCTGAACATCTACCAGCTACTGTGCAGTTGAAATTTGAATCCAAATTTGGCAAATGGCCGTTATTTACATGAAAGGCTGAACCAAAAGTCCAGATCAAGATGTCATATGGGGTGATTCAGCACACCCTTCTTCTGCAGGGAATGTTTTCCTCCTGTCTCTAATAAAATCTGTAATAACCAGCCTGATGGATGCACCTCTTTCCTGGTGCTGATAATAGCCCTTTAAAGCAAAATCACATCAGAGAAGATGGCTGTATTGTTAGTAGAGTTGTTTGACATCAGACTTGAAACTCGGACATCAAAGTATTTATATTACTAACTCTGCAACCCTACTATGCAACATTTGCTTGTTTAATAATGAGCTTTAGCAGTTCTGAGATCAGACATTGAAATGATCATCCATATGTTGTAAAGAAGACATACATTTGCTATGTAAATCAAACATATTGGGGCTCCTGGGTATAGAAATATCAACAGCAGTATTGTTTTCCCTTCTGAATTGCTTTAGCAAAAGCAGAGGATCCTGGGTGCCAGTGACCAGAGGATCTCATCACTTAGTGATGGGGATAGTGTACTAGGTATATATCATGTAGGGCAGGTAAGGAAGCACTGTCCTGGAGCCTGAAAAGTCATTGGGACCGACGTACCCTGTCAGAATCTTTATAAAACGTGGTATGGCCAGAACACCTAAACAACAGGAGGGGACTAAGATTTTCCACTGGTATGACTAGTCTTTCTCTTTTTTTAAACCTCCGAGCTAGTCATCTCTTCACTTATAACCCTGTGCCTCTAGGTAACTTTGGAAATATTACTGATGGGGTGTCAGCAGGAGCTGGAGGGAAAAAGAAGACATGTGATGGAGAAGCAGATGAAAATCTGCTGCATGACGGGGAGGATGAAATTTCTCACCATCTTGGAGTACCCCTGATATCCACCACACCCCCCGAGAAGCCACTGATCACAGCTGGGAACAGGTGAGGATCTGTGTTTCAAAACCTTATGATGCAGGACTCTGGTTCATATTTTATAATCCTGCCCGACTCATTAATTAACCCTGGTAGCATTAAATGGGTTGTGTGGAATTGAGGCTTTCAAATCCTCAATTACATCTTTCACAACAGTAAATTTTCCAGAGTCCACTGAAATGAATGGGCTCTGAGCCATTTTACACTCATCTTCTGATCGTGGCTTCATGGGCTCTTGAACTTGCGATGTTTCTAAAAGGGCTGCATTATATGAACTATACATTGGAAAGCTATAGGAAAGCGCAACTACTTCAGTGCTTTCCCTGGTTTAGGGTCCCATACTCTGATCACAAATACCATCCACTCAGTGAGCAGCTCCAGAAGCAGATTAACACATCAAAAATATTGAAATCTGGTCAAGGCAGTCAGCTTTTTAGAACACTTTTCAGAGCTAATAATTGTAGATGTAGACTTAAATATCAAGTAGCAACAGAAGTAGTAAATACTAGTAAATAGTCCTTGAAAAAAGAATGGAGCAATGGATGAAAACATGTAGAACTGTTCTTTGAAACGATCTTCTTTAGAAACAGAAGTGCAAAGGTTTAATTAAATTTCAAACATGCTTATAAAAATAATTTTTTTTTTTGTTCCTTTGGTAGGTAGAACAATCCCCGATATTGCTGAGTGCCAAGTCTAGATGGTACCTTTTTCTTTAGAAGGCCAGGCACTGCCAAGCAGTTTACAGATATAAGGACCAGGTGGGAAATTTCAATCTGGATCTGTTTGGTTTCTGGACTTCCCTAAAATTGAAAAGTACTTTCATTCTTTCTTGCAATCAATGGCTCAGTCAGATTAAATAAGAGTTAGTGGAAGGAAACAAGGATGAAAATACCATGGAAGAAATTTTAGTTTTTGCAGTAAAAAAAGAAAGAGAAGGAGAAAAATACCAGTGTTTGACAGAAAGATAGTTGGCTCTCCTCATTAACAGAACTGCAGATTTGGATACATGCTGGGTTATTATCCTTCCTGAGAGACTGTGGGATTTTTAGTTTCTCCCTTAAGAATTTAGATTTAAAGAACTGTTGTGAAAGAATGAATCATTCTTCAAATCTGCTATTTGCTTCTTGGCTCACTCCAATATTAACAAAGTTTGCTCTCATTAAGGATCCTTTTTACTCAAATTTATGTAATATGCTTCTCCCTTTTTCCCCTCCTGTGCTGTCTAAAGCAGTTTAGCCAGCCACAGATACCAACTAATGACGTTATGACTATCATCTCATATTGGTATCTTGCTGGCCCCATCACTGGATATTTTTAGTATTAATCACTACTATATCCAATAATTTAGATAAACTCTGAATTTTAGAATCATAAATAAACAATAGAAAACAACAACAACTGTCCATTTTGGAGATTAAAACCACTAAGTAATTAGGGGAGCAGGCAGAGCAATAAGACTTCTAAAGCAGTTATTATGAATTTGCTAGGAATTTTCCACATTTATGTCAAAATGTATAGTAAGGATAAGCTAACACTGAAAAAGCGGTTCCCCCAAATTCTCATAGAGGGGATAATAGACATGAAATTTCAGTCTTCCATGTGAGTTATTTCATGGCTATATAATTTTTTTAGTAAATGCCATGAATAGACTCATAAACTCTGAATTTCAAGTTAAGACGTTCTGGCATTGGGAGATAGTTGAGTTGCTCTTCCCTCTTACGAAACCACTAAAATTAATGTACCTGTATAATTAACGTACCTGTGTAGCTTCGCTGTGCACCAGTTTCAATGGGAAATGCTCACCTTGCTGTAGGTTATTGAGGAGAAAGTAAATAGGAATTTCTGTTTCGTTTTTGATACCCCATAGGGCAGTAAAATGAAGTTGTAGAGAAGATCTTAATCTTTTTCAGCAGAAAAACGATCACAGAAACCCATTAGGGATGTGTGGAAGTTAGGAGTTACAGATAGGATGCTCAAGAGCAACAAGTGATTTGGTTACTGTGGCTTAGTGGTTAAACATGCACGTCCAGTTCTATCTGAAGTGACTTAGGGTATCTGAGGCATCCTTACAAGTAAACATGGGATACCCAGCTCCTTCTGGGGGGCAACATTTACAACAGGATTCAATACAGCAACTTGGATCTAAGACAACAATTGGGAAAAGAGAGAGCAGCAGATGCATTTTATTGTTGCGTTGTTACAAGTTCGGTATTACTTTTACTAAGCAGAGTCCTGCTAAGCTTCTGCTGAGGAATGTCAAACTTCACTAGCTATCATTTCTGAAAAAAGTGTTTTGTGAAAGTAATGCGGCGGTGAGACTCTGCCATGACTGTCCCACCGTGCAGTGCTTAGAGCCATTGCTCATAAAGAGGTGATCAGATTTTAATATTTGCTCCTTTCCCCTTGTTGCTTCACACCATTAGCAGTATTTCAGAGCTTCTCTACATGCCTCTTCTCCTGGCTTTTCTCCCACCCTGGAAAACACTGAAATTAGATCCATTGACTTCAAGCTTTTTCCCTCCAAGGATCTTACAGGTGGCATGTGATGCTCGTGTTTGTTCTTCTGAAGTATTTACTGGTCAGCAATGTGATGATGTTCTTTGGTTTCTGTGCCATGAGAGAGCACCAGTTTTCATTTACAGCCTTCCCCTGAACTCCTCTCCTACCTTTATGATCTACTCCATACTTTGTTTTCACAGGAACTACCAGTACCTGCCATATGATGAGAGGAAGCCCTGTATCTGTGTCAAGAGCTTCTGGGGCAAACAGACCTTTCGGCTGTACTCTTCCAACACCCTTGAGAAAATGGCGGATCACCTGGTAAGTAGCAACCACCCTCCCAGGTGCAGGTATTCAGCAGAATATGACAGTCAGAGGTCAAGTTCCCCAAAATAGGCCTTCAAAATTAAATTTCCCCCAACTTCATTCCTTGCTTTTCATTTTGTGAAAGAGTATCTGATATCAGGCCCTTCTCTCTCTTTTTTTTTCCCAAATTACTTTGGCCTGTTAGAGCTAGTCAAGTATTCCTGTCCACAATTTTTTTTTTGGCTGTAGGGCTTTCCTCAAAAATGTTTTGTTCTTTGTAAGAATAGTCAAACAATGAAAATATGGGATATAGGAAAATTATAGAATAATAATCTCCTATGGCTCCTCCTCTGATGTCTTCTTGCCAGCCCACATGGTTTAACTTGTGTCTATGCTGGAGACTCTTTAAAGGACACTTTTTGGTTTTAATTTTCCTAAAAACACTGATAGAGACAAAATAGCATATAGTCTTATGGGCATTCACTGTGATGCCCTAGTCAGTGTTTTCCCATAATGATGTTTTTTCTACTCTTGTTTAAACCTGACACTATCAACAGCCTCAAGAAAGTAATAATATTTTTTTAAAAGCAGCTTCTAATGTTGGCTATTTTAATTTGGGGCACTCAGATTTAGAGTATGTTTCACCTCCTCTTTATCCTTATATACCTCTTGAATGACAACACTGAAGTCATACTGATGCAAGGTTGTATCATGAGAAGACAGTGGCTTATAGACCAACATTTTCAAGCCCAGATATTTGAAAATTAAGTATCTGAACATATATGTCTTGAGATATGTTTGTCAGTGTACCTGAACACCCACAGGCCTTGCTAGAAATCCAGTAATTTATTTTTGTTTGTGAAGACGGACTCCATTTCTCAATGAAGTAGGTGTAGGTGTTGAGGTAAGCCTTGAATATGGATTCAGGTGCCCACAAAGGTGAGACGTTAACTGCAGCATCTTGCTTAAATTTAAGCAGCAGGGCTGCAAACAGAGCGAAAGAGAACTACACATTTCCCTCCTATCTAGTGGAGAACGTTTCCCACTGCCTGGTCTTCACCAAAGTGAGAAAACAAAGTTGGTTCAAGCAGTAGTAGCTTGGAGTAGTAGTTGGAGAGACTGGGAAAAGGTCAAAATAAATCATGCTGCTGGAGACTTCTTTTTGTGTACTTCAGACAGTGATATACCAAAGGTCCTGTTCTGTCAGGTTACAAAGTAGTCTCCCTCATTCTTGCTAGTCATACGTAATATGAACAGTGTTGTTATAACACTGGCAGAACAACAAAGTGCCCTCCTTTACACAACGGCTTTTTCATGTGTTTTCTGTAGGAAGAATCATTAGAACAAGTGAAGGATTTGATTAAGGTTTCAGAGATTGCATCCGAGGAGAAAATGAGGACAACTCTAAATGATTTTATCAATCAAAGCAGGTAAATACGTTTACTAGACGCATCCAGAAAATGAACGTTGGCTACAAATTCCAGGCTAGACAAGGAAACTGATCATAACTAAAAAAAAAAATACAGTAAACTTACTGAGATATATGTATTTTTGATTCTGCTATAAAAGCAAAGGCCTTCTAAAATGCAGTTTCTGTTTACACAGAGGAAGTGTTTTATTGTTACTTTCAATATTCATTATTGACAGTATACTACTGCCAAGCATTGTCATATTATTTTGACTTTCTAGACTATAAGAATAGAACGTATATGGGAATAAGTAGGAATAAATACAGTGTGTGATAGATATACTTTTAAAAGTACAAGGTTAAGATAAAAGATTTCACATGCTGGGGTAAACCATTCAGTAAGCTCTGTGTCAGATTACATGACTGAGCTCAAAATAGATATAAACTAATTTATAGATATTAATGCTGTTTCTGTGAAATATGGTGCAGAGTTTTCGGATTGTATTCTTTGAATCTTATAGGTACTCAATATTTATTTCACAGAACTTCAACATCTCTGTCTTCTGGTTCATGTACTGCAGCAGACAGAGAACATTTCATTCCAACGTATTTTAGCAGCTCACATTAAAAAAATAACACATTTAAAGAGCCTGTTGCTGTTGTGTCCTAGGGCCTTCATTACCATTGCTGAAAAGAGACCCAAAGGGCTGAACTACACTGATTTGGACAAAAAGAGACTCATGCTGTTCAAGCAAGAGCTGGTATGTGTGTTTTTTCTTTAAGAATTGATGCAATCATGCTAACTGAAAGCACACTGGTTATATGCATATTAATTTCCATTTGGTTTCACTGTGCTGGAATGCTTTGTAATTAATAAGAATATAATATCCAAGAGCATTTTTTTTAAGAAACCCCACTGGGCTTAATAAAGAGTTGTAAGATATCCTGAAATAAATCAGAACCTGTTGGTTTTAAATACAAACAAGGCATTATAATAATGAGCTGATTTTTCTTTTCTATGTGTCTTAAAATGGGATGATGCTGAGCTCAGTGGAAAAACACCAAATTAATATTGCTGTTAGGCACTTAATTACTGAATTTCAAGACTAGTAGAGTCTGGCATTTGGTATTCCTGGACCTAGTCACCTCTCCAGGGAACCAGTAAGAAGAAACCAAACCGGGTGCAGGTCATCTGAATGTTTATTAGCTTTATTAACTGTTTGTAGCACAGGATTTGGTTGTGACTTCTGTCAGGACCGAGGCCCAATAATTCTGGGTGGTAATCACAAGTCTCTTGGGGCTTGCATACATGTGGTATACATACAGACCAAGAGAAGGTGAGAGACATTCACTTTTTGTGTTATTCCACTTCCAAGAGTTGATTTTTACCTTGAACTAAGTGTCTCCATCTTCTCTTTTTAATTTGAATATAAGACTGTTTGAATCTAAGACTGTTTTCTCCTTCTGTATCCAGTTCAAACTACTTGATGATGCATACAAAATGCACATTGTCTTTCCTGATTGCAGGAAGCAATGTCTAGTGACGCCAAGGGAATTGTTCAGCAGCAGAAAAAGAAGATGCCACTGGATGAAATGATACGTGAGACTCAGAGCTTCATAGATAAAATTCGATTCCTGGTTGATGAGGTAATTCTCACAGAAATTCAGATAAATTTAAAATCCAGGTCTTGACTTTGATTTACATAACCCCACATAAATAATAACTCCTGGCCTGGTTAACCGAAGAGTTCTTCTTTGGATATCTGGACCAAATCCTGTTTTGCATTAAATTGATCTGTTAGTAGACTAGAGTAGGGCACAATGTACTGCGTGGTATGGAGACGATGCAGTACAGAAAGTTTTTCCTTCTTCTTTTTTTTAACTTTAAATAAGGTCATCCCATATATGCCCTGGTGGTTTGGACAGAGCGTACTTTTTTTTGAATTCATGTATCCACTTGTATGGACATACTGATTTGGACTGGTATGAGCTTGGGGGTTTCTATACCATGCTTTGCTGTGCAGGCAATGTTTGGACATACTATTAAATCTGGGAGTAACAGCAGAACAGCCATATTTGTCAGGCCAAAATCCAGCCAGTCAAGTACTGATTCTCTGAGGGCTGTCTGTGCTAGCAAACTAAACAGGGCTATGGCTATTCCCTAGCTCAGAGTGCTACAGCCTGGCACAGTTTGCATTGGCATCCTACGCCCATTTCTATTCCTTCCCAAAACAGAGTAACCTTGCTCACAGTGCCTCCTGGGAACAGCCCTGGGCTGGTCTCTCCTTTGAACCACGCTGAGGCTTTCCTTGAAGAAATGCTATTTGGGGCAGGGCAGGGCAAGGCCGTGCCATGGAGCATCCTCACAAGCGGAATAGATACTTGTGTGCCAGTGCTTGAGTTTGGTCCTGGTCCTTTTTGCTTTGCTGGTATAGATGAAGTTGATGGTATTTCCGTGGTAGGTACTTTCAGCTTACACAGTCTGTGGGTAAGTTATTTCCTGAGATAGAATCGTACTCAGATTTTTAGTTTTATTAGTGAAATGATTTAGAGAGTGGGTGCTCCTTAGTCACTCTACAAAGCTGTTTACCTTCAGCTATGCTTAGGAATGGAGGTTTGGACTGCAAAGCATGAAGTGACAGCCTCTTTTATTCTGGTTGCACATCTGCCACTCCGCAGGAGGTGTGAGGGAATCAGGTCTTCATAGAGAGTGTTTTAACAAAAAATAAGGGTGGTGGCTTGTAGAAAGAAATTGAGTTTTAGTTCAGTATTCCTTGTCCTTTAACAGTATTCCTTGTCCTTTAACAGCCACAGAATACAGTGCCCGATGTGTTCATCTGGATGCTCAGCAGCAACAAGAGAGTTGCATATGCAAGAATCCCAGCAAAAAACATTCTTTATTCCGCAGCGAACGAGCAGAAAGGCAAAGATTGTGGGAAGATTAAAACCCATTTCCTGAAAGTAAGTCTGGGACACTCTGCAAATGTAGGTAATGCCTGGGAGGCATTCAAAATTAAAATTTTTTCCAAGGAATGTATTTTACAGGCTCACCTTTGTGATATACTAAAAATGTGTACACATTTATATCTGCCATCTATTTATGTTTACTTATTATATTTATGCTTATCCTTCTTTAAGCACTGTATGATTGCCAGGCTTTTCGTGTCTGAGTAATTAATTATCTCACTACCTCTTACATCAAGTTTATAACATTGTTTATCTATAGCTACATACATAAACAGGTAGAAGAGGTACAGCCTCTTTGCCGGCAAAGATGTCAGAATGCAGCACATGAAAGTCCGAGAGGAGATTGGTAAGAGATCAGTACGCAACAACACACATAGCAAGGAAATCTAGGTATTCAGAGGGAATACAGCGATTATTTATGCTTGCTATTTAAAATGTGCCTAGGTTTGTGCAGTACATGTCCAAAATATTGTTATGGGATTATTCATCTTGAAGGAAAGCCTTAGTGTATATGCTCCTACAAAGGCAATGTGACCTGTAGGACCCAACAGTGGAATATTATGCAATGTAATTGTTACAATGGCCAGCAGGAAAAGCCCAAACACATAAGACTGGTAACTTTGCGTAATGACTTTTTAGTGGTTTTTCACCTGGAGCTGCTGGGAGCAGTTCCATAAAGCACAGCTAAAGAGCAGATACATACAAATATCTAAGCTCCTGATAGTTGCCATAGGTACTTGTTAAGCACAGTATTATTTGCCTGCATGAACAAAAAACCCCCATAATTAACTCTCCAGCCACTTCAATATCAAAAATTACCTTGAGAACAGATAATACTAAACACTGAGCTTAACAGAGCTAGATGAAGTGGGAGGGGAGAGAAAGGAAATAATAGTATTTTTTGTCAAGACTAATAATGTTTTATACTGGAATATGTTTTTTGACCAACTCAGTGGGGTAATATTTTTAGTCATACTTAGCACTAACTATCGGAGACCAGCAAAACTGCATGAAATGTAAAGTGGGCTGAAGTCTGGGAAAAGTAAGGTACCAGCCAGCACTGATATGCTTGCAGCTATTAGCTAGTCTACACAAACCTCTGCATATTAGCCAGTATGCCATTTATGTAGACTTTCAATTGAGCAAACTACTCATTTCTTCCCTAAGAATCACAGAATTTTGTTGTACTAAATGGGTCTCAGGGCCACTCACTGCGGGGAAATACCATTATATCAACTCTGTGAATGCTCCTTTATCTCACTCAGCATCCAGCCATCTCTCTTTCTTGAGTTGGTTGGTGATGGGTGGATTTTTTTCTTCAGTTACCAGGCAAGCGCCCACTGGGCTGGACTGTGCAGGCAAAGGTGGACATATACCTATGGCTTGGACCTGCCAGCTTTGCACAAAGCATCATGGAGAATTTACCTGTAGGATATGAGACTGAAATACCATCCAACGCCGGCTCAGGGCACAGCACGATGCCCGCCCCTGCCTGCCTGCTGTATAAAAGTAAGGCGCTGTTTCTTCTCCATATTAGAAATTAAGAGGGCTTGTAAGAAACACACGGCCCCAAAAGCCTAATTCAGAGGGCTGCAAAACATCTGTTTAAAGTAACTGTTCTAAGATGATCACAGCTTATCATCTTTTGATCAGAAAAGGCTGGTTTCATTGCCAAGTCATCAGTCCTGCCACTGAGACTTTGCAGATGTCAGGGAAAGAAAGGACCTCTTCTCTGGCAATTTCAATTCCCTGTCCCACAGGTCTGTCTCCTTATAATGAGGAAGCATCTTTCAGTTCTCCTGATGAAGCTAACATATTGAAAGCCTAGTAGATAAACAAGTGATGGGAGATGAAAACTGGCAGTTAATAGCCTTGCAATAGCAGCTTATGTCAGACATTGATTTTAAGTGAATACAGAAGTCTCACACAACTTCTGAGAGTCTCAGCTGTTTCATTAGCGAGACAGTGCTAGCAAAAGTTCCCCTTGTCAGATCCTGTTTGGATGGTGGGTGGTGAATCTTCCCTTCCTTACCTATGTGCTGCATCATTTCCATGAAGCTGACATTACTGTTCTCTTTGCAATGATGTAGCCCCGCACCTCTTCCAACTGAGAGCCCACATGTATCAGGCAAGGGGGCTCATTGCAGCTGACAGCACTGGACTTTCCGATCCTTTTGCAAAAGTTACTTTCACATCACACTGCCAGACCACGAAGGTAAGTTCCAAAGTCTCTTTCAGTAAATGAAAACACCATGTTTTTTCCAATTAAGTCGTGGAAAAGAAAAATCTTGGTTGTGCAAGGAGGTACCTGGCAGTAAAATTTAGACACCTGCTGTTAAAGGGCAGCTCCTGATAGTCTGCTTGCAAGCAAGGCAAAAGTTTAGGTGTAATCCGCTACTCTAACATGAGGTGCAGTAGTACCAGTTTATTTTATCTCCTTCAGATGTCAGATTGTCTGGGGCTACTGGGCCTTTTCAGCAAGGGAATTACCTTTCCCTATGTCTTTTTATATATGTTTTAAGTTTGAGAACCCCTGTGTTTCTCTTTTTCTATAATCTACCCATGCAATGACTGAGCAAAGAGTCAAGAAGACCTTTATACGGCTTCTGTAACCATGCAAGCCAGCATGGCTCTTTGTGATGGAATTTTTCACTGTACACAGATGGTTTTACAAGTGACAAAGTTGAAATGAGCTGAAAACAGAGCGAGCTGTGAGATTTTCCGCACCCTTTAAATGCTGCAAAAACGTGCCCATAAGGAGTGGTCTCACATCTGCCTCAGGCATTTCCAGGGAGCAGATGGTCTCCTGTGGGCATTTTACGGAGCCTGTAGAGAGAAGGGGGAGCTTCTGCTCCAGCAAAAAGGGTTGAAGTACAGCCCTGGAGAGTGAGTGGGATGATGGTCCCTCACAGAACATGAGGACTGACTTGCAGAAGTCCTGAGCCTTCTACAACTACTCTGGAGTTAAAATGGGGCTGGGACTTCTGAAACCTGGGCCACAGGCAGAATTTGCTGGTCCAAATATGATCTCACTTCAGAAAAAGTATTTAACACACCCCCATCCAACTCCTCCCCAAAAAACTCCACGGAAGTCTGAATTTAATTAGCAGGTGCCTGCTCTTGAATACTCATACTGAATGCAAGAGCAGTGGCTGTGCACTAAGGAGCTCATTGCTAGAGGCCAGCGCAGAAGCACAAGTGTAAAAAGGCTTTGTGGCCCCTTGAATTTGCTGACCCTGTGCAAGATGGAAAGACCCTGACATTTCCTCAGCCATGATTACTGAGTTTCTAAAATTCCTCTGACACCTTCTTCTCTTAGAAAACAAGCTCTGTAGTGTGTGTCTCAGGGAGCAAGAAGCAAAAAACTTCCTCTGCTCTAAGTAGAAGGTGATGGTGCTGCTTTTGCCTCAAGGATATGAATTGATTTTTTCCTGTAATGTGATTTTAAATTCTAATAAAAGTTGGTGAAAGGAGCCAATGAAGTTAGTGTTTAGATGCCCCAGATTCAGGAAAGTAGAATTTGGCCCAGGAAAAATACCATTTTATAGAAGTGTTAAGTTTGCAGAAGTTTTAAGTTTTATAGAAGTGTTAAGTTTATTCACTGCCTGAAGACAATATTGCAGCCAATAACTTGCATGTTTTTAGAAGGTGTCACCCAAATGCCAGTAAAGTGCAGTCAACAGCTTTATTTCAGTTCAAAAGAATGATAGCAGGTTATGAGTAATTTTGCAGTTGGCATATTTTTCCTCTTTAAATTATAACTTTTTTATTTCCTGCCAAAACAGTTAAAATATTATCTATGATGAAATGCCATAAGCATCCACAGAAGCCAAATTACAACAATTAAAACCTATTGATTTATTATGAGTAATTCATTAAAAGATCTTTTTCTTTTTTTTTTTTTTTGATAAAGTGTTATGTGTCATTACACTGAAGTAAAAACAAAATTGAAAACATATACCATGGAGAAATGAAAACTGGCCTTGGTTTAGGACTTTATTTTAGTAGCATTGGGCATGCTCCTGCTTTCCTGAATCGATAGCTTTCCTCAAAATTTAATACTGAGTTTTGTCTACACAGACTGGTGGTCAAGTATTGATATGCCCATGAGGGATCTGTGAGGCAAACAGGGAAACAGAGAAACCGGAGATACCTGCCTCAAGGCAAACAAATCATATTCTTCTGTCTGGGAACAGCTGCTGAAAGATGCAGTGTCTCAGACAAGGAATTGTTCAGGCTGTGGGGAAGGACGTCACCAGCAGGTCAGCACGTCCTGCTGAAGGACTCCCAACCAAGCAGTTCATAGCTCATTAAACATTTCCTCTCTTTCCTTAGATCATTTCTCAGACGTTATCCCCCACCTGGAACCAGATGCTGCTTTTCAACTGCATTGTGCTTCATGGCGACAGAGAGGAGATTGCTCAGTTCCCACCAGATATTGTCATCGAGCTGTACGATGACGATGCAGTGGTAAACTCGAAATCCTTCTAAGTGAAAAACCTGGGCTCTTACGGCCTGTGGGAAAGCAAAGCTGAGCTGCTGACTAGGCAATAAATGAATGACCTTGCTGAATGGAGCTCAGCGTTGCAGTGGTTTACAGTTTAACATGTTAAACTCTGAGACTCACTTCATGTCCTTGCAAAGTTATGGCCTTGTTTTTTCCCAAGTGAATCTTGCTCCCAAAGACTGGCTTAGAGAAATCAGAAGCATCTTGCCCCCACCTCCCTTCCAGACAACTGTAAATATAGTACCAAAGTCTGAGGAGACGTGTATTTATCTCTGACCATGCAAGCTCTGACACAGTGTCACTGGCTGAATGCAGAGCTCAGAAACCTTGGATGCTCTGAAGAGGGAATAAGCACTCGGCTCTTCCATTTTCATGGCTACCTTGCATTTTACCTTGCTGTTTACTTCAGAAGAAGTCTTTTTCACACATGTTAAACTCTATATCGTCTTGGCTCCTATGGCAACTGTGAAATTCAAAGGCATTTGATACCTATGTTCTCCTTTATTTAGGGTAAGGCAGAATATATTGGGTCTACAGTGGCTGCCCCTGTGGTGAGACTTGCAGATCAAAACTATGAACCACCTAAACTTTCTTACCACCCAGTGTATTGTGGAAATCTTTCAGGAGGAGATCTTCTTGCTACATTTGAGCTTCTGGAGGTAAACTAGATGTCCTGGACCATTACACTTTTAAACCCTGGGCTCACAAAAGCAGCTGTGGTGTCAAGGCTCATCACCCTCTTGAATTAGTGAGAATTGCAACTGGAGCAGGATCATTCTGCTGTTGGTTCTTACAGTCCCCATGCAATCTCTGTCCCTCCTTCCACCCCGTCAGGGGCCACTGCCCATGCACACACCACTGCCAGACCCTTGCATGCTCTCTGAGGCATAAGCCTCATTTGCCTGTCACTAAATTGGGCTCTGACCTGAGAAACAACTGTGAAAATCTCTCCGCCATTGCAATGACCTGCTCTTTGGAGCACCACATGGCCCCGACTTCGGCAACCTCAAAGCTCTCAATACTACTTTCCTTCTTAGGAAAAGGGAGAGGTGAATAATACGGGTTGGATTAGGAAGACTGAGTTTTCAGATACCCCTAACATATTAAGATAAATGTTACACTGGTTTCCAACTGTGAGACAAAAGGCAAGTTCAGCATACCGCTGGGGCTAGCCCGGCGGATGCGTGAGTGGGGTGTATCGTGCCTGGGATTTCAGGACATTTCAGTGGAATTTACAGATAGAGGAAGCTTCTCTCTGCTGAAAACCTACAGAAGTTTATTCTGAAATCTGAAACGGGAAAAATGTGGAATGCCATGACACATTTTGGAGATATTCCCAAGATAAAACAGACTTTTAAGCATGATGGGCTAATTATGTTCTTGTTAAACGCCTGAAATATGACACCATGGGGAGCATATCCTCATTCTGGTGGGTCCCTAGGGATAGAGTCTAGTACCTTAGCCATGATTTTCCCACGTTTTTATTGAATTCCATTTTTTGGTGTACAGAGCATTGTATTTTGTTTTGCCATCTTTTGGAACAAGGGAAGCAGCACTGCTTCTGGGATATATCCAAATACACCCCTAAGACTTCTCTAGAGAGTTGATGAGAACTGTAAGTAAAGACCTTGCAGTCCTTCTTTTCATGATCTGTATTATTCTTCTCAGTGACAACACTCTACAGCAGGTAATACTAATATCGATGTTAAAGAAATTTTGAGGAAAAAAATACATAAACATCTATCAGGCTTCAAAGCATTCCCAGAGCTCATGTGCCAGTGCTCCTAACAGTATCAGGGGATTCCTGTTGATGCTCTGTATGAGGACGGAAACAAAAATCTCCCATCATTAATTTATTCTCATTCTGAGACCATAACCTTTCCCATGACATACCGTGCTTGATAACTCTGATCTGCAGGTACTGTTTGGTTCAGCTGAAGAAATGTTGTGTAAGAAGTAAATGCTCTTTTCTCAAAATGAGTGCTATTATGCTGGGTCTTGCTGGAGGGATAAAATTATCCTTATAACAAAGCATCCTGGCATTTAGAAACATAGTAAACTAAAAAATACAGACTAACGAGTACAAGGAGTCTTGATTTTGCTCAAAGTGGGCTCAGGATTTACTCTTGGATTTTTTTTTTTTAATAAAAAGAGCAAAATCACCTTGTAAACACACCTTATAGGTATTTTCCTCTACTCTAATTTGGGTGCTAGATAATTTTTCACCTTTTGTTCTGCACAGTTTCACTGTGGCCATGAAGAAAAGTCCTTTCTGATTTATATCAAGCTAATTTCACTGAAATTAACAGAGTTTCACTGTGTAACACAGAAACACTCTCAAATCCACTAGTGGTTGTTAGATCTTGGAAAACAGAACCTTGCAGTATGTCGGAGAACTGTTCAGTTAACTGTAATATTTAAAAAGAACAAGAGTGAAGATCCAGGGAATCTTGATTGATATCAGTCTTAGGGTTTGCAGTCCTAGAATGCAGTTTAATAAAACTTTTTATGAGGTAGTTCTGTCCTTAAATGTGAGATCTCGCCAGCCTTCCTCTCCTAAGCCATGTCCTTGGGAATTAATCCCTTCTCACAGCTGTAAAATGAGACACAAATAGCTACGTATGTTCCCGTTAAAAAAAAAACCTAAAACAAATGGTGCAGTTTAGAAATTACATATGCACAAATCACTGTGTCATGCAGAATAACACGTTTTTCTTGATCACTTGTCGTCAGTACCCAAGTCAGATAATGCAATGAAAGTGGGTACCCCGAGATGTGAACTCTCTGCAGGGACATGACATGGGATTGGTTCAGGTGGTCTTTGTCTCTTGTTTTACTTAAAGTATGAGTTAATCTATTATGGGGTAAATTTCTAGAGTGTTTATGTCAGTCAATATAGAGTTGGAAACTGTGAATATAGTTAAACAGGTGGGTTTCTAGGCAGGCAGGTATTGTTCACAAAGTTGCATGTTTCTGTTTGGCTTTTTAAAAAGCATTACAGAAGTGACTGGCAGAAACCAAATACATAGGGGAATAATAAAACCAGACCTAGATCTCTCACCTCAGGTTCCACGAAATCTATTAAATGAATTGCTTTGGATTTTTACTGATAAAAGGCAATAAACATGTGCATGTGAGTTATTGATGTTAATTACGTGAGTACTCACATATGCTGCAGGTGCTATGCTAGAAAATATGTTTTCCACCCATCTCCTCCTTCACCTACAAGGTACTAGGGAACACATCCTTTATCCCTTCTGCTAATTAAACTCCCACACAACTGTACATAGCTGCAGATAACAAACAGATGGCCTAGTTGAAAAAAGCAGAAAACTTCAACTTCGCATGTCCTTTGAGAGCTATATCTCAATAGCTTCGCCTTTCAACAGTGATAAGTTAGCTCAGGAATGGTGAAACACTCCAGAAGTTGTGTTTCTTTTTCCCAGAAGCCTATGTAGGGTACGCTTTAGGTACAGTACTTCATGTGAAAAATGAGAAAAGCTCTGTCTGTAGGTTGTTAACTCACCTGTGAAACCTGTGTTCCTACTGTTGTCTGCTGTCACAGCCTAAGCTTCTGGTAGGACTGATCAGGCCATGCTTCAGACCTGCCCTGCTGGACTGAGAAGGTCATAGATACACTGTTGAAAATTAGGAAGGGATTGAGAAATCAAGGAGGAGAGCTTGCCCTCAGAAGGTGAACCAAACAGGCAGCAGAGCCTGGAGCACGGCAAGACAGAATGATCTTAAAGGTCTTTTCCAGCCTCAGTGAGTCTAAGAGGGAAAAAGATGGTCAAGCCTCAGAGCTGCTGTGGAGCGTGCTCTCCTCCCACCCACCTGGCACAGGGCGGTTGTGTACGCCTGTATAAGCTCCTGAACATAGAGCAGGCTTATGTGCAATCGCACACAAAGAATGTAAGTGCCGCCTTCTGCAAGATTTTAGTTGTTGCACAGAGAAGACCCAGCCCTGGCTCTGGAGATGTGATCTGCAAGTTCTCAAATGCTGACAGCACGCAATAATGCAGGACTGCTATTCCATAGTGGCTGAAGAGCATTATGTCCGTCTGGCAAACATGCAGTTTAGCTGATGTGTACTGTCTGTTCACCAGCCTTTTTTAACTAAAATCAGATCTAGAATTTTCCTGTGAAGATCTCCTAAGCAGTTTTGCACAAGATTTTAATTAAATAGAATTATCATGAGTTCAATTTTTAATAAATAGAATTACCATGCTTCAGTACACACATGTCTTTAGGGCAGACTAGATCCTGCTAGGACAAAGGAGACATTTTTTTAGAAAGGTGCATAAACCCAATCTATTGATTGAATACTCTTTGTGCCAAGTGTTTTAGCATCACAGTAGGACAAATAGAAATCCAGGTCACATTCCCCTCACAGCACAATCTGTCTGCTCTGCAATGTGTCTTGCAAAACTGCGTTAAATTGATGTTTTCTAGTACCTTTCACAGACACTTCTAATAGTGGTCTTATTCTTTAAAAAAACACCCTGAGTTATGACTGCTTGATTTTTCAGATTCCTCAGTCAGATCCAGACAGACTTCCGCCACTGGATCCACCAGATGTTGGCCAGATTTACTCAGTCCCAGCCAACATCCGACCTGTTTTAAGCAAGTACAGAGTGGAGGTGAGTTACTTACTTAGAATATTTCTGTTTCCAAATCTCGGCTTCTTTTATTCTCTTACTGAACTGTAATGGTAAGGGATCATAGAATGGTAGGGGTTGGAAGGGACCTCTAGAGATCATCTCATCCAACCCCCCTGCTAAAGCAGATTAGCCTAGAGCAGGTTGCACAGGAATGCATCCAGGCGGGTTTTGAATATCTCCAGGGAAGGAGACTCCACAACCTCTCTGGGCAGCCTGTTCCAGGGCTCTGTCACCCTCACAGTAAAGAAGTTCCTCCTCATGTTCAGGTGGAACTGCCTGTGTTCCAGTTTGTGCCCATTGCCCCTTGTCCTGTCACTGGGCACCACTGAGAAGAGTCTGACCCGGTCCTCTTGACATCCAACCTTTAAATATTTGTGAGCATTGATCAGATCTCCTCTCAGCCTTCTCTT
>VZSC01000939.1:38137-52972 GCA_013398225.1 Steatornis caripensis | reverse complement strand
CTCCAGAGTCTGGGAGTCCTGAGGGCCAGTCCTAGCAGTGAACACTGAAGCAAAGAAGGTATTCAGTAACCCTGCCTTCTCTGTGTCCAGTGTCACCAGGTCACCTTCCTCGTTCAGCAGCGGGCCCACATTTTCCCTAGTCTTCCTTTTGCTGCCAATGTACCTGTAGAAGCCCTTCCTGTTGTCCTTAACCTCCCTTGCCAGTTTTAATTCCAGTCGGGCCTTAGCCTGATGTGATTTTAAAACTGTGATCAATAGGAATCTTGTAAAAATAACATATGGATACCAAAATAAATGTGGTAAGCTCCTATAAAATTGATTCTCCGAGGCTGGGCATGTGAGGCAGTGCTTCCACCCGAGGCCAGCAAAGGCTATGTCTCAGTCCCAGCTTGCCGGGGTGGGACTGCTTCTGTGGCAGAGTGTGGCTGATGGATCTGTGCTGTGTGCAGCCCAGGGAAGAGTCTGCAGGAGATGGAGAGCTTCCCCTTGCAGCTGAGCTCACTGGAGGTGAAGTTCTGCGTCGGTCACCTCCCAGGCTTTTTCTGGGTCCCAAACTCGAGCCAAGTGATGTCACCTGCCTGTGTACAAATGTTTGCACCTTCTCTCCCCTCCTTTCTTGCACCATTTGGGCCCAAACTCCCCTTATGTTAGAAAGAAGGGAAATGTGGCAGCTTTTCATGTTAGTGTAATGCCTGGATGCCGCCCAGCCTCACGACTCCCTGTCACTCATCCTGCAGCCTTCATACCAACTGCTTATTTGCCAATTTTACTGTGCCAAGTCAGACTGCTTGCATAACCTGGTAGCCCTTCCCAAGAAATAAGTGTTTGGGAGCCCAGAAGCAGTTCCAGCTTTGCCTTCAAAGATCAAGAAGTTGAGCTGCTCAAAAGGAGAGAACAGTTGTTATCTCGGCTGTATCAGTTAAAGTCTTGTTCTCTGTACATAGGAAAGAGTTTTATTAGCAGGTTTTTTTTACACCCAACTCTGCAAGGTAAATAAGGCCAGGAACAGCTCTGCTGATGCTAAAGGGACAACTTAAATCCTTAAACTTAGGTGTTCCTCTAAGTATTGTGCTACGAAGGCCTTCCCACTGCCTCTGCAGTAGGATTGCTTTGTGCTGCTTGTACATCTTCTATTTTACACTGCTGTGACATTCATCTCAACTAGCTCTAAGGCACCCAGCTTAGAAGCATCCTCTCTGTATGCTTCTTGTTTGGACAGCTGAGCAGAGCAGCCACACTCCCAGAGTGATCCAGGTCTTAAACAGATTAAATTACACTTTGGAAGTGCATCTCTTTCTCCTTTGGCTCTGAAAGGAGCCCAGTACAACTCTGCTCCTCAGTCTGATACCTCAGGCACCTGAAAATCTGGGAAATTACATTCAGATCCAGACAGTTAAACTGCTATGAGAACAGTCTGCAGTTGAAGTGCATGTGTATAAAGTAACCCTCTCTGGAGGGTATCCAGCAAGGAAATAACACCGGATGAAGATAACACAACTCTTTTTGTCAAGGTATTATAAACTAATATCCCACAGTGTTGGAAAAGGCTGTGGTAGTGTGCCCTGATTTTTATGTGGGAACTTCCATCAATGGAGCAGGGTCTCACTGACCCTCACTCTGCTCCAGTGTCCCTTGCCACTCCCCAACGAGCACAAATCGTCAGTCCTGCCAGCCTACAAGTTGTCCACAAAGCCCCCCCACACTCCTTTTCAGTTCCAGTCTTCATTTCAGGCTTGTGAGACTCTTGACTTCTCTCACCAACAATAGAACCATCTCTTGGTGCCCCATCCCTCTATTTTAGGGCCCCACATCGTGTGCTGTATAAAGTCCCATTTTTCTTGCAGACCCCTATTTTACAGACCCCATCTCCTCCTCATCCTCCAGAACAGGAGTATGGTCTTTTGAAAGAAAGCTGCTTGGACACCTCTGCCATCCATTGCAGACCTGAGGACAAGCTCAGCTGGCAAACCTCTATTAATCACCTCTGCTTGTATGGGATTTGTTTGGTCCTTCAACAGCTCTGACACTTTAAACAAACCAAGACCCTGCTATTTGGATGGATAGTCCCCTTGCTGTGGTGAAAAGACAACTTTTGCAAACATGGTTATTATGGCTAGATGTTGGCAATAGCTTCTTGACAACAGTTGGACATTAGTTATTGCTTTAATTTCCACCATAATCCTGATGGTTATTGGATATCAGATTTAAGTTTTTTGCTTTTTTCCTGCATTCACAAAGGGATACAAGGTGCTGGGATCCCAGCCGCGGCTTCCCCCAGACTAAGGGATCTCTGCAGGCTGCTGATGTCTCCCTCTCTTCCCACCACAGGTCCTATTCTGGGGTGTTCGAGAGCTGAAGAAAGTCCAGCTCCTTTCTGTAGATCGCCCCCAGGTTCTCATAGAATGTGCGGGGAAAGGAGTGAAATCCTCTGTCATCCAGAGCTACAAGAAAAATCCCAATTTCAGTGGCCTTGCAGACTGGTTTGAAGTGGTACGTACCGCATGTTGCTCCTTGCCTGTCTGTTCTCTAGTTAACCAAGGTGTTAATTACTAATTTCCTTCCATTCTTGTCAAATAATTTCCTCTGTCTTGATTAAATACAAAGGGACATCAGTTCTTGTGCAAAAGCTGCTGATTTGAAGATGCTTTAAAAGACATCTATTACAACTGTATGATAAAAGAAGATGGTGTTCCTCCTGTTATGTCCCAAGTAGGCAAGGAAATATGTTGCAACCAGATTTTTGCTGATAAGTTGGAACTTATTGGCAGATAACAGGATATTTTTGGTACTTTTCCCTCCTCCTTTCCCATTTTGCAGGGTAGTGCTCAGTTTCCTTTATTTTCTTTCAATTCTTTTAATTTTCCTTTGTGCGTTACTGGGTTATTAAAGGGATTGATCATTTCTGGCTTATGAGCTCTGGACCTTCTCATACTGTACCACTTACTGTTATGTACTGAAAATTGATTATCACCTGTTGGCTGGGGTATAAAAGCTGGTACTTTCAGTGGACAAAGGTCAGCATCAGAAAAAAGTAATCAGTTCAAGTTTATATATATATGGCAAGAGGATATCAAAACACTAATCTGGACACTGAAGTATGGTTGCTACAGTGTTTTTAGCTTCCATTGTACATCACATGTCCAAAGATCTGTTTTCCCTTTTGTAATTTGTCCTATAAGGTATGTAACCACCTAGTGTCCACATCTCATGGCTGGGCAAACTGAGGCAGATAGGCTTAATAGCCTTCAACAAAGAAGATGTAGCATTAAGATTCGCAACTTCCAAAACAGAGTTCGTTCCTTCTGGACATTTCTGATTCTCCTAGTTTATTCTAACAGGAGATGCTCATATAAGACAGCATGAGACCCAGCTCCGTAGAGTCCATACGGTTCACTCTCTATTCTTAAAGACAAAGCTTTCTCTAGACTTCGCAGAAAACCATTAACAGAACTAGGCAACTAGAACAGACCATAGACAATAGCCTCTGCTGTATGCATTTTGCATTTTGAATATGTTAATAGCTGAGGAGAAGGAAGGAGAGAACAGTAAGTGCCTCATTGGTGCTCATGACAAATATTCTATATGTGTTCTATGTTCTATGTCCTCCTCCACTAGGAGTTACCTGAAAATGAACTCTTGCATCCACCACTAAGCATCTGTGTGGTTGACTGGAGAGCATTTGGAAGGAGTACTCTTGTTGGAACGCACACCATCAATTGCCTTAAGCAATTCCTATGTAAGACCCAGCTGGATCCTCAATCTACACCAAACAGACTGGACACTGTAGAAATTGAGAAAGGTAAGTGTTCAACCCTGACCCCAAATGAAAAGACAAAGGACTTACTCGGAGGCTTAACTCTAGTCATGTACTTAGAAGATATGCTTTATTGTGTTGAATGTAATGTCAAACCCTTAATGATCAATTGATGATCACCAAATGTGATGATAGAATTTCTGGCAAAACCTTACCTAACTTGCAAAGTTTCAATTTCAGCTTCACCTGAGTCATCCCAGCATGCCGAGATATCCCGAGAAGAATCATTTTCAGCTGATCATGTCTATGCCGAGGTGGAGCAGGGTAAATGTACACTGGTAGAGCCAGACCCATGTCTCACAACCCTTCCTGCCCCTGAACCAGAGCACTCTGCCTCTGAACCAGGGAAAGACAGAAAACAGAAGGTGGGTTTAGCTGAAGCTGCCAGCTGAATTTCTCTTGCAGTCTTGCAGACTTTAGCCCTTCCTTATAAAATGGTAACCTCTTACTTATCTCAGGATTAGAGATTCTGGGTGCTGATGTTAATACCTATGCTATCTTGCTGACCTTGAAATAACTAGTTATCAATGTGATATTGACCCCACATAATTTCATTACTTCCATTAATAAATATTTCCTTTCTTTCCTTTTGTGCTAGATGGTCATCTCATGGGCGAGTACTACTGGAGTAGTAGGATTTTTGCTTTTCCTGGACTTGAATGCTCTACTTAATGGCAAAACTCTCACTGTGAATGACTTTGTGTGTCCATGGCTTTCAGGCAGGGATGGAAGCCCCCTAGCCTTAGATGCTGTACAAATGTGGAGAAGAAAGTTTGTTTCCAAAAGATCTTATGGTCAAAGTGTAAAAGTAGTGTCAGTCTGTGGGTAAAAGAAGATAGGAAGGTACAGGAAAACAAGGGAGTTCTGGTCAGCATGGTGTTTACAGTACAGTATACGCCTTAGATTGTACACATTTTTGTTCAGATGCACATGATCCTCCTTTCTCTGCAGTTTCTCCCATCACAGTCACTCTTTTATTAACAACAATAAAAGCAGAAGATGCAGGACTGAGTTTCATTTCAGAAAATGTTTCTGCAGCTAAATAAAGCATGCTTCTTTAACCTTTGATGTTTCAGTGGTCAGATGTTTCCAGGTTTTCCAATCCTTCATGATTAGGAGGTCGAAGAAACTGCAGGGATGTCTTGTTCCCTAAATGTACACACCAGTCTGGATCTTTCATCCAGTGCAGAACATTTTTAATGTATGACAGCAAAGTATAGTCAGAAAAGAACCCTAAAGCAAACCCTGTAATTAAACCATATGTTATATTAATTATCATTCCCACTTATCTATCATTCCCAATTATCTATCTTTGCTTCAACCTCCCCAGACAAGCTGGCAACTCTCTGTAAGGGTGTAAGATGAAATACTCTATTTAACAAGGACCAACATTTAGGCAAAAGTGAAGTTTTGCCACATGAGCAGGTGATCATCAGGATTAGATTTTAGTTTTTTTCTAAGAGGAGAATACCTGAACTGCGGCAACTGTTGAGACTCTTTCTTCTTCCAAAAGGCAATAAATAATAGGAGTTCTTAAAATACTTGCAGACTTAAGTGGGAGAAACCAATTTGCATCTGAATGTTCAAGTCCCTTAAAACATCGTTACCTATTTCTCTGTCTAGATTTGCCTGTTGTATGGGTTACTCCTATGGCAATGTCTCAAATGTTCAAAGTTTTGGCATCATCAGTAGGTAATGTAGAAATAGCTTTAAAATATGATCATCATGATGAAGTGTCTTGGAATAAAAGACAGAAACATTTTTTCATATTGCATTTTATTTAGCTCTTGGAGGTTGAAATTTTCTTCATGTACGTCTGTTAATGCTTGATGTCATGAGTCGGGTGATTAGTTTTAACCAGTTCTAGAGTTCAAGAGTGTTTTCCCCATGCTTTGTTAGGATATGAAAAAATCCATCCGACGATCAACAAAGAGGAGAAAAAGAACGATTGCAGATGAATCAGCTGAAAATGTTATTGACTGGTGGTCAAAATACTATGCTTCTGTGCTCAAAATGCAAAAGGTAAGTCACCCAGCATGCCCAAAACTCTCATGGATGAGCAATGTTGTAAAAGTAGATTTACTACTGAATGATTCCTTTTCCGTATGGCATTCATAATGAGGAGTTTGTTCATCGTCTTTTTCTTTTGAAAGGCAAAAGGAATTTTTTCCAGCGAGGGAAAACCTGAAGACAGTAAGTAAATTATTTGCATTTTTCTGTTGTTTTGTACCACTAATACCTTGCTTCTCTACTATTTTACTGCCGACAATTAACATCTGGTAACAGAGTACTGAAAGTATACTGGATTCTTTTGTCTATAGCTGATCAAATGGTAGGTAGGTAGGTTAAAACTTCGCAGGCCATGTTGGGTTAACATGAGTTTCTTGCTGTTCAAATCTCATGCACAAAGATTTGCTAAGTCAAAATCCTAAACTATAGAAGGTGGAGATTATCCTAATCTTAGGTTCCATTTGTAACAGGTTCAGAAAAAGAAGCTTCACTCAATTTTGTATCCCATTCAGGATCTATGATGTAGGAACAGCTTTTGCTAGGAGACTCCATAGTCATGTGTGTCATGTGTATTGCTTCCATAGTTGAAAAGCTTTGTGTTTAGCTCAGGTTCTAGCTGAAATCTCTTTTGCACAAGAACCTAAAAAAATTGGCCAGAAATGGACTCTATGTGTGTGTGTATGTATACATGCCTCCATATGTGTATACTCCATTGCTTAAACAGGTCGTCCCACAATCAAACAGAGATCTAGATTTTTTTTTTTTTTAATAAATGTGACTGCTTGCAGAGACTTGGGAAAGAAAACAAATGTTTAGTGTTTACACGGAGCGGCTATTCAGAATTAAACTATAGTATCTTCCCATGCCAGAGCTGACTGCACTTCATCAGTGACTGAGGTGGTTTCTATTTTAAAGGGGGTGTTGAGGTTGCTCTGGATGGAAGACACGACCTAAATGTCAGATGGTATCGTTCTGGAAATAGCAGGTGATGGTGTTTCAGTGATCATCAGGGCTGCTGAGAGGTGAGGCAGACATCAGTTTCTGAGTGAAACTCACTTGTCCACATGGAGGAAATATTTATATAGAAAATGTTCTACAAAGGTTTGATGTTCACTTGTAATTAGAAATTTGCTTGACATTGTGACATCCGCCTACCTTCTATTCAGGCAGTTGTGGCACAGTTTTTGACTGATGACTTCAGATCTTGTAAATTCTCTTCTGGTAGTCTTTATAGCATATTTTCACCTCTGATGATAAGCATTATACATACAGGAGAGTACTGACATAATATATACATGTATTTTTTTTCTCAGTATTTACTGAGACCAAACACACATGAACTACTCAAAAAATGAAAGTAAAGTGGACTCAAAATCCAGATTGCAGCCAAAGAACTGAACCATCTCAGTGTCATTTTTGAAGGCTATCCTCTTTTTGTTGGGAAGTCTCCTCTCAGTCTGGAGTCTGGCTTGAGGCTGGTCAGATACCTCCTCCCATTTGTCATACTTCTAGGCTTTCACAAGGTGAAATAAATACATTCTATTTTGTGATACTTTTGAGCAGAGAGTAACCTGGATCACCTGATATCTGAAGTACGAGTCAGACTAAATAGTGGCTTCCAGTTTTAAATAAGCCTTACATTTTACATGAAAGTTGTTAAGATCTGTTAGTTTGCATCTGGGAGGAGTCAGAGAGGAAGGAAAAGGGTGTTCTGGGAGATGGCCAGTGGGGAAGGCGTGACACAGGACACCAGCACACTTGATCCACCAACCTCATCATGAAGACTGCTAGCCACAGAGAAGATAAGATGCCACCTCTCTGCCTGGGAGGAGTGGTGGGAAAAGCGAGGACCCTATGCTTAGCAGTAGAACAATGAATGGAGGAGCAAGGAGTACTGTTTAAAATGTGTTTTGCATCCTTATCTGAAGCGTTTTATGTGCTTTGCTCACTAAAACCTACATGATGTGATGAAATCTCTGCAGATAAGCAGAATTCTGACCACATTGCATTGGTCATAGAAGAGGAGGCAGACAAAAAGAGGAAGGATAAGACGTTGAAAAGGAAGCAGAAAGAAACTCCAAACCTAGCGACACTGCAGGTAAGAGAGAAGTACGGCTGAGAGGTTATTCACTGTCTCCGCAAAGCTTGACATCAGCAGCTGGGTTTAGCAAACCCTCCTTACATTTATTTCAGACACTTTAAAATTAATAAAACACACAAAATGATAGTGATAATGCACATCAACACATGGAGCCCAGAGGATCCCAGGGTCTCATAGAGCGGATGTGGCCTGCTTGACCTTAGACCTTCAATTTACCAATATAGATACACCCAGAGAGACTTAAGTTAAAATTCAGGGGTTCGCATTATATTTGCTTGGGTAACAATAGAAGGAATTCGAAGAAAACTATATGGTTCATGCAAAATGACTGAAGAAGTGAGGAGATTTGAGAAGATCAGGACTGCTTGGATTATACTGTAGCTGAATAAAGGGGAATTTGAAACTGCTGTTTCCATTTTTTAAGGGATGGCACTAGTCTGAGCCCTTCTATTTCACACTGAATAACACTTCATAAATTACAGGGGGAGAGTGTTGAAAAACAACCCGTCCCTTTAAAAATGATTTGGTCTTTTTACCTATCCTGAAGATCTGTCCTCACAGCACTTCATTGTTGTCTGCTTTGTTCTCATATCCTGACACATTAACATAACACAACGGGTCAGTACATCAAACGTACATTGCAGAGAGGAAACGGAAGAAAAGAGCAGCACATTGACACTGTTTTTCACCCACTCCGTGCTTACAAATGTTAATTCTTGCCCTTCTAGAGGCACTTCTACCTGCTGCATTAATACACTGTTCAGCAGTTGGGAAGGATTTTGGTTAAGGACAAAACTGCTCCTGTTTTAGGTGGGGAATTAATTTTTTTCTCTCAAGGACTTTTGAAAAACCTTGGGTTTATTATTTTTGAGTCAAAATGGATTTCCAGTCATCCTGTAATGAGAAAGTTGCTATAGATATATTCACTGCACCACAAAAAAATAAGCATTCTCCTATTTTCAAAGATATATGAAGGAGACTTGGAGAGTGAATTCAATAACTTTGAGGACTGGGTGAAAACTTTCCAGCTCTTAAGAGGAAAATCTAATGATGAAGTTCATGCTGACTCTGAAGACAGGATAATAGGAAAATTTAAGGTAAGATTTAATGCTGATTAAATGGGTAGTAATTTAGAGATTTTATGATTTCATGCATATTTCAGGAATACCAAAAATGAAAGAAAAAGATATTGACAGTCTGTTGTAAATAGAATTATCTCTTTTATTTGATCTAGGGTCATATTTTTCCTTTCCCATTATCTGATAGATGAAAGCAGCACCCAGCACTGGGTGTTCACTATTGTTTTGAAACAAGGAATTACAAAAAAGTTTGAAATCACAGAAGAGGAAGAAGAGATACATATATTATGTAGTCCAGATTCTGCTAATGCACCTTTTTTACTACATTATCAGTTACAGCACCTTATATGTAATTTTCAGTAATTTAAACGGGGGCCGTGCAGCTACTCCAGTTGGCAACAATTGCACAGCCTGATCCAGGGCACCATTAGGCCATCTGAAAACTTAGTTCAAAGCATGAATAATGTTAGTAGGATTTCAAGCACTTTGCCATTTAGAAGAACTGATTAAACTCATTGATACCTCAATCAGTTTGCAATGCAAAATTCTGTTCAAATGACTTGCTAGTTACTTTCAGGCAGTATGAGCTACTCAGCAACATGAGTCAATGTGCGTTTATTTGAGTTGTATGGTGGCTGCAAAAATACAGTTGAATTCCAGTCACACTGTTGTGAAAATAACCCAGTGGAATTATGAATTTGCAAATATACAGTTATGGACAAAATATTACTTTTAGAATATTAATAAGAAAATTAGATTTAGAACACCTGCAGGTGTTAGTCCTTTAAATAATAAAAGAGAGAGCTAAGAGCATTCAAGTACTTCTTGCAATCATCTAGGTGTGATTAGAATAGTTATAGAGCAAAGACATTTTAAAAGATGATGTTTAGTGCACTGAAGCCTGTATTCCATTTGAGTGGTACCACAAAATGTGTTGTGTATACGTATGTGTTGCAGCGCAGGCTGCATGAGTGATGTTTTGTTTGCATTTAAAGGGTTGTTTTTGTATTGCACTTGATCTGTTTTCGAGGGAGATAAAAGACAGTCTATTGCCAGGGCTCCTTCTGCATATACCCAAGTCCTGAGGATGGCAGCTTGCTGGATGGAGGGCAGCCCCGCATCATGCAAGGGATACCACCAAACAACTCTGTAAAAGTTCTCATCAGGGTTTATATTGTGGCAGTAAGTAGACAGATGTTCTTTTAACCTTGAAATAACTCGGATCTTTCTTTTCAACTCAGTTCACCTCTAGTGTCTTTGCAGTGAAGCTTCTGAAAATCCTCATCCATGTGGTAGATTTTTTTTTGGTCATATTTCAGACAATGTTTCTTTCATGTTGTAGAAATAGATGTTCAGACTAGAAAAGTGTTACATATTCCTCATGATAAATCACAAGACTGGAGAATCACTTTAGTTGTTCAAACTGAAAGAGCTAGAGATGTAACTAACACAGTATGGACAACCTGTTCCAGCTACATTATGTAAATGGAGCCAGTTTTAATCAGTAGAGTTGTTTCAAAATGGGAGCATATTTTTTGAGGGCTGTGAATTTCATGTAATCAAAGTGGTAGACGTTTTGAATAAGTTATGAGGTGGAGAAATGTAGAAATATAGAGGACAAGATGATGAGTGTAATGTGAGAAGTAAAAAGGGTAGAAGAAGCTAGTATTTCAGAGAAACAAGGGTTGCAGGAGATCTAAGAAGGGAAGAATTACATGCAAAGAGACAATGGCACACAAAATAGAAGAGAAGAATAGGAAGAGATTGCTTTATTTCCTGAACATAATGACTTCCAAGCCATTTCATAAATACAGTCTGAAGAGATGTTCTGCACCGTTCAAGGATCTGGACCAATGTTTTTGGGAAATCTTTCCTGAATCCTACATGCACTTGTGCAGCCAACTTCTTCTTTCCTCAGTGTTGCCTCTCCTGCTCTTCTTTTTTTCCATCTTAGTGGTGGGACAGCACTTACATCTGTTCCACCTTTCCAAACTCTCTTCTCCTCCAATCATCTTTTCCCAGTAGCCTGCAAAGCTAAATGCCAAATTTTATATTACATGATGCAAGCAAGGCCCCTGCACTTCCAGAACACCCAAAACTGGGCAGGAAATCCACGGTCCTGTGTTGTGATGGCGCTGCATTGAAGCAAGCTTCTTGAGGACTCAGTCTTTCTTCCTAACAGGCATTTAACCTCAGCCCAGCTGATCCAGATGGCAAGTCAGATCCCTACATTGTGCTGAGACTGGGCAACACAGAAATTAAAGACAGGGAAAACTACATCCCCAAGCAGCTAAACCCAGTATTTGGAAGGTCAGTGATGGCTTATTTTCTTATTCAGGGGTGATTTCTGCTTTATCACGTGCCACCACTATTGTTGTTACAACTACAAAGTGTTTGTTATATGCTGATTTTTGCCTCTTTGGATGTTTTGTAATTCTACTGGTTAAAGTTTTAAGAATTTATGTCACCCTGTATGACTATAAATGTTTTCATTTTGAGACCAGCCAAAACACATCACAGAATGCAATCTGTGAGAGGTTTTGCAAAATGAAGCATGAGAGGAAACGAGGCAACAAATAATCTTGTCTGCAAATGAATGAAATTTTTAGGTTTACAGTGAAATAAATATCAGCACAGTAAATGTGATTTCACAATATTTGTTTTATTTCAGGTTGAATAGAGTATCAAATAGATCTCAATTTTAGGACTAGGACAAAAACCCTTGTTTTTTGAACCCACATAGCCTTCTGAATGTGGGAGCCAAGGACAAGCTGTCAGTAAACATCAATGTTGTATTATCAGTGCTTTATACTTATTGTTAATGCTAATAGCTGTGATTTTTTGCCAGTAAGTTTCTCTGTTTTAAGAAGGTTGAAAAATGGTTTGCATTGGTTTGGAGTTATTATGTAAGAACATTAAGAGAGAGAAGCTATGCTATGTTGGACTGAAAGCCCCCTAGGCCTGGGTCCTGTCTGCAAAAGTAAAGACTTAAAGAAAAATGTGTAAGGAGAAAAGACAAGAACGGAGTGGTCTCTCCATAGCATGCCGTCTCAGTTTCTGTGATTTAAGCTCTTTCTTAGTAGAAGTTGCAGCTGAACCATCATTATGATAAACCATAAAGCACAGCGATTGTAGATGGGTATAGGTAGATTGGGAAATTGCCATTGTGTGTGTTTTAGACAAGGTTAGGAATGGGCTGTTCATTTGGATAGCCCTTGCTTCTGCAGCCAGTGGCAACACCGGGGTGACTGAACCGGCAACTCCTTTGCAGCAGTAGCATCATAGTAAATACCTCTCACCATCCTAGAAGCCCTGGTCAGTGTGGCACCACCAACTTTAGCAATCCCATACCATTCCCAAACCTCTGTCTTCTCCAAAAACTGCTCTGCTGTTGCTACAAAATTAACTTTGACACTTTGAGAAGGAAGACAAAACTCGTCCTTCGTCCTTCGGGAGACAAAGCTCAGTTTTGCCTGTGCTTTGAAGAAATCTGGAGCCAGTGTTGTGCTGATGAGGATGTCAAATCACTTTTATCACTTTTAAATTTTTGACTTCTTTAAACATCTCCATGACAATGATTCCTATCCCTGACAAATTCACTGAGTGAAAAGGGAGTTCTGATCTTTGCTTTCTTGAGACTTGTTTAAAGATTTTCCCTGATCAGTTTCCTCTATTCAATATTTAACCTGGAGCTTCTGGAAGAAAACAGAGAAGCCTCAGATGTCCCTTTGAGGAGTTCTGAAAAGCACGTGAGAACTCTTACATACAGCTTCAGCAGTCTTGTAATTTCTGTACTTCCACTTTTATTGGATTCAGGATAAATCATTGCAGCTGACCAGCTCTGTCTCGTTGCTGTCTGTTGTAGGTAGGAACAATCTTGGAACTACACAGGCAGTGGTAGGGAAGCTGCAGAAAGAAAATACTTTTGCACGGTGTGTTTTCAGTATGTTCAGATGTTTCATTGAAACAAAAAACCCTACCAACTCCCCCCCCCTCCCCCGCTTATTAGAAGAAACCCTGTCCACACATTGTTTGCACAGCATTCATTAACTCAGTCTTCTAGGCTTCAGAACTGATTTAACTGCACGTAGATCTCAATTTTTGCCGTAGATCATTTGAAATCCAAGCTACATTCCCCAAGGATTCCTTGCTCACAGTCCTGATCTACGACCATGACTTTGTGGGAACAGATGATCTGATTGGAGAGACTAAAATCGATTTGGAAAATCGTTTCTACAGCAGGCATCGAGCTACCTGTGGGTTACAAAGTCAATATGAAGTGTAAGTACCTCTTCGGACAGCAACAGAGCACACAGTGAATGACTTGACTTGAAGGAGAAATTCCAGATATGGCTAAATATTATGCTTTCTCCAGCACAAAAGTGTCGCAGGAGGTATTTTAATTAAAATTCACCAAAGAGCTTAGCAGTGGCTTTGCATAGCTGCCAACCTCAGTAGGAAGCAGATATTTTAAAATTAACAACACTGTTCAGTGAATATTTTAGATAGCAGCAGTGATGTGGCACTGAGGGGAGTGGAAGCAGAGCGGGGCTGCTGTCATGGCCTCTGTAACAGAGGTTAGTCACAGGGCGGTGGTGTTGAGCTCCTGATCCCTGTTGTATGGCTGCACACTCAAGGACACTGTGCACAAAGATTAATTAATGCAGAGAAAGTCAAACTAAAATAACTCCATCGCCCTGGGGTGGGGCACTAACCTTCAAGATGTGGGTTTGAGGTAAATTGTGGGTTTGGCAATCCAGGAGCGCAGGCCAAACCCCAAGACTTCCCTTGCCAGCTCAGTCTCCAGTGTGAGATATTTCTTTATGTGCTTGTTCCAGGTCCCAGATAACCAGCTTTTGCTCTGCATGTGGGAGCCACAGAACACTTCTCCTTAAATGGAGGTAGAACATGTAGAATTGCATCCTTTAGGTAGAACAGAGAACAAGCTCTGGTCCTTTTCCTCTTGTGGAGCATACCAATGCCTGGGCTACTTTATCTAAGCTGTGGATACGTTGCCTCAACTGCTCCTGTGTTTTAAGAAAAAAGAGTGGTTGGCCCCAGGACCTGAGCAGATAAAGGGAGTGTCTCAAGTAAGAAGTAGTGCTGGACAATTTAATGGAAAATTTTGGCTCAGCAGATGTCAGAGCCACTGACCACAAAGCTAAACTCTGCATGGGAAGTCCTTATTTGCCAGTGCACTTTGCTGAAGGAAAACCTCACCCATTTCTCTTCACTGTCTGTTCCCTCCTTGCAGAGAAGGATACAATGCGTGGCGAGATGCAACCAAGCCAAGTGAGATCCTTGCTAAACTGTGTAAGGACTACAGAATAAGTGGACCCTTCATGCGGCCAGGGGAGATACAAGTAGGAACAAAAGTCTTTAAGGGACAGACAATCTTCACGGAAGATGAGAACGGTAATGAAGTAGTTCATCATTCTTCAACTGCATTGTAGCAGCACCAAGAGCCTTCCCGAGCTGTAGTTGGGACCCTATTTTGCTATGCACTCTGAAGTCAGATTACTGGAACCTGTCTCTGCTTTGAAATACTGATATAACCGTGGTGATGAAGGGTGTATCTATATTAGTGTCACGGTTTAAAGCTGGGCTGGCTATTAAATGAATGACAGATGCTCTTTGTTAACCCCCTCCCTTCCCAAAATGGGGGGAAAGAGAAAAGGGAAAGAGACTTAGAGGTCGGAAAAAGTTAAAACAGCTTTAATCTAACCACAATAATAATGTATAATAATAATAGGAAAAATAATAATGAAATATATACAAATGTACAAATATGTACAAAACTGATATCGAGCTCCCCCCACTGATGACGAATA
>VZSC01000939.1:27799-37945 GCA_013398225.1 Steatornis caripensis | reverse complement strand
CTGGATTCAGGAATGCACAGATCGTGATTGAAGGCAGAAGAATCGGACAGAGTCCTCCTCAGACTCTGGCCATAGAAGAAGAGAAGTGACACCCTCATGATCCCTCAGCTTTATACGCAGCATGACACATATGGGACGAATACTGCATTTGGTCAGGGTTTGATCACCTGTCCAGCCCGCTCCTCCCCACCGCAGGGTCCCAGGTGTGACCACTTCTCTGCTCTTTCATTTCTGGTGCATAAGAAAGTTAGCAGAAGCAAGCATCGACCTCGGTCTCCATAGGGATAACTATAAGCAAGAGCCTTACTGCGTACCATTCCTACTGATGTTCCAGCACTAACTATAAACACCGAGCCGTATCACTGCTAGAAGCAGCTACTGTCTGGAAAAACATGCAGTTAATGTCAGAGAGTGCAGCTTCTCAGAAGAGACTTAACTAAAAAGCAAAGTTACTAAAAGAAAATTGGTTCTGTCCTGGCCCAAACCAGGACAACTAGCTATTGCTGTAGCTTAATTGCAGAGAAATCGTAGGGAGAGACAGTTATTGCTGCCATGGTGGGTGTTGGGGGATGCTTTGGATTAGCTCCTGCCTGATTCCAAGAATGAGATGCCCGGGATTGGTTGGAGTGCAGGGGACCCTCTTGGAACATATCTTCTGGCTTAGTTTTGTCTGAAAGCAGTGCAGTTGGCATGCTGTGAGATCCTTCCGCACGGTGAATCAAAGCATAGGAAGTCAGGGAGAATCTTTTCAAAAATGCATTCCCCAAGAATGTCTCAACTAAAACAGTAGTGTAGACAGACCCAAGAAACGAGAAGAAAGAAGAAGGGAAATGCAGATATGAAGTGAGTTACTCAAGGTCAGATAAGTCTCTGTTTGACCACAGTGAGGTTCCAGGCCACTTCCCTGCCAGTCCTACCTTAGCTACTTGGCTTTTCTCTCAATTGTTTTTTTCTTTCTTTTGCTTATTACCACTCTGCTCTTCTGAAGCACTAACACAACACTGTTTAAATCCAGTTATCTGTGAGTTCCATGAATCCGGAGGGCAGGGCAGAACTTGCTTTCAGAGCTCCCAGATTAAAAAGAGGTCAAAGCTACCAGAAAGCTGGGTGCCCATATCACATAGAGGTGGAGTGAGACAGAGCTATCAGTGGAAGATGTCCCTGACCATGGCAGGGTGGTTGGACTAGATGGTCTTTGAAGGTGCCTTCCAACCTAAACCATTCTATGATTCAGTTTTATACTTAGGGTAATGAAAGGAGTTGTGAGGATGGAAACTTTCAAAGAACAAAAAGAGCTGGTCTTAGAGACAGTAGTGGACACCGTGGCAGTGTAGGGAAACCTCTATTCCCTTATCTGTGTTTATTCATCTTTGAGCAAATTTCTGTTGGCAGCTATAGAATATAGCTCACACTTCGAGTGGAAGACTGCTAAGGTAGCTCTGCTGAAGGGAGAAGAGTTGATCCATTTTTGGTTTCTTGGCCTGAGAGAGATTTATGACTCCAGTGTTGCTGTTTGTTTTCCTCACTAGCGGACAACCGAGTGTGACTACCAGCAACAGGATCTCTTGATCAAAACTCTGGCTCACTAAAATGAGCTTCAGACAAACCAACATCAGACAAGATGATAGAAACCAGAAGCAAGGAAATACAGAACCAGGTGGCAAAATCCAAAGTACTTATGTACACAAGTTTTTCAACATGTTATAAAGAAATAGTTTACAGCATACAGTCTTCTGCATAATTCTTACCCAGACTGCTGTTCTGACAAATACATCTGGGTCCTTATTTCCTGCTGGGTTTCTGAGATGGTCATAATTTGGATCTGTAAAACTAACAAAGACCACAGATTTGAGCTCTAGAGTACTGAAAGGGGAAGTAGTAAAATTTCCACTTTACAGGTGGAGAAAATGGTACTTATGGGCCTTACATCCAGCTTTAAACTGCAAGAGAAAGAATAATTTAACTGTGCTCTAGGAGCGTAGAAGGTGGATAGGATAGGATAGGATAGGATAGGATAGGATAGGATAGGATAGGATAGGATAGGATAGGATAGGATAGGATAATTCAGTTGGAAGTGACTGTAGTAGTGAAGTGATTTGCTATATTTTACAGATAAACTGCTGCCTAAGTGCTAATCTTCTAGTTACCCTGGTGGGTATCCTTCTTTTCAAGAATTAAATGCATTTCAAGACCCTTCTTTACTTAGCTGGGATACATAAAACCTTCCTTTTAACTCAAGGAAATTTTTAATTACTTTATTTAATAATTAATGGAACATATTACCAAGGAGTTCAACATTATAATTCAGCTCTCTTTGTTCTTTTTGTTTTACTCTTTCCTATAGAGGAGCCAGTTGAATCGTATGAACATCTCTCTCTAAAGGTTTTACGTGCTTGGGAAGAAATCCCTGGAGCTGGATACAAACTGGTCCCAGAGCACATTGAGACTCGGCCTCTCTACCATAAGGACAAGCCAGGCATGGAACAGGTAGAGCAGCTCGGAGGTGATGACGATGGTAGACCCAGGAGCAGTTTTCCTTTCCTCCAGTTGTTGTGGTTTCCATTTGTATCAGCAAAATTCTCGAGATAGCAGCCGAGTGTTGCACCATACATGAGACTTTGTATAGTATCAACGTGGAAATTGTCACACGTGTATGTATATAGCCATTTACCTAAAAACACAGTAGTCACACAAGGTGTAACTGCATATTTTAATTCTTTTAAATGCTTTAGTTTACTAAGTTAACACATATTCTGCTTGTATTTAGACTTTGGTTCTTTTTTTCTATTCGCTACATAGTATTTTTATATGGATTTTACCTGAAGCTGCCAATGTTTGAACTCAATTCCAACTTCAGCAAATTCCTGAGAGATTGATAGAATATGTGTATGAAAAAATGTATTTAATAGGAAGTTTATAGGTTAAGTCATAGTTACAGGATACTGAGCTGGTTTGTACTTAGAGAGGAAGCAGTGGTTGTAGATGTCAGAAGTACATTTTAAGCCTCTTAAATTCTCTCTAAAATAAGGTTACAGAGATGTTTATCTCTCTGTTTTCAAGGGTCGTGTACAGATGTGGGTCGACATGTTTCCTAAAGATATGCCTCTGCCAGGACCACCAGTGGACATTTCACCAAGAAAACCCAAAGGGTAATACCCTATGCTTTCCTCCCAGCACAGTGGTATAAGTCTTCAAAGACTGAGTCTTTCTTAAGTGTCTGGAAAGAACTATAAAAAGAACTATCACAACAAACTTCTGTGATCCTGAGAAAAGTTTTCTTAGGTTCACATGACTTCAAGTCAAATGAGAGCATCTAGTTTAGTCTCCTCCATTAAACAACTCAAAGAACTGTTGGTGATTTTTTTCATCAAGGACTATCACACACGTCTTCTAGAAAGACATCCCTTTTTCATACAGAGATTGCAGGTGGCTAGAAGCAAGAGTCCCTTAATAATTCTGATGTTATCATCCACTTGCTGAGCTGAAAGAAGTAATTCTGATTTCATTACCTCTTTCAGCTAGATAATTTTCTTGACCCTAGTTGAGATCTTTAATCTGGTGCAATAACATTACACCTGTCAAATTTCCAGCACTTTGTTCAAAGGTAAGAAACACATAAAGCAGCAACAGATAGAAGAGAGACGTTTGGAATAATATTTTCTCAAATTTCACACAGATATTTATGCTGCTTTATATGTGACGCTACATATAGTTCTTCAAGGCAACTGAATGTTTGTAAATGAAACACAAAAATGAACAACACTGTTCTCATCCCATCCTCTATCAATCAGCTTCATTCCAATATTTTAGCAAGGCCTTTCCTGAGAATTTTATGTCTGAAGCAGCATCAGGTATTACTCCTGTATTATTTATGTTTGAACAAGGATCAATGTAATAAAAACTTGTTTCTTTTCCTTTCCTTTCACAAAAGCCAAGATTTGAAAAAAATAAGAGTCTATGTAACAATTACTTTCTTCAGACCAGAACTTTCTATAAAGCTCCTTAACAAGAAGCATTTTTCAATCCAAAAATATTTAAAACTAATCATATCCACAAAACCAAATTAATGCTTCTATTTTTGTAGACTACAAAAGCAGGGGAAAATATTATCAAACCATTAATTATGAGAAACAAAGTAAACATGCAAACACAAGTTACACATTTTGCTGAGAAATACATATTTGCTGCAGCTACACAAAGTCCAAGCTCCATAAGACTTCAAACACTTTGTGAAAACATTTCTTGTTGACGATCTTCAACTGAACAAGGCTCTGATGAAGCATTGCAGATGAAAGTTTATTTGACTAGCGCAGAGGCTTGGTTTTCATGATCGATATCTCCTTAAGAACTCCATGACCTAGGGTATCTGGTAAGCTCTGGGGCAAACTGTTTCACACCTGAGATTGAGGCTATTTCCAAGATAACACATGTTGTATAAGAAAAATCATATGTTGGTGTTCCCTAACATACATTTGTTTGGGTTTTTTATATTTTGCAGTTCATACAATGACTCAAGGCATACCTAAATTTTTTAGTATCAATTTTTTATGTCACCTGCAACATCTTTATTTCAGTTCAAGCTTCTAGAGCTTTGGATGGCTGCCATAAACGTCTGTATATAGGGAATGGAAGGGATGGGAAAGCTTTAATTCCTGTTACTGTTCTTCTAAAGATGATTGCACTTGCTTAAATGAAAATATATCTACACAGTGCTTCTCTTCCCTTTTCATGCACCAGATTGCACCAAATACAATGTTTTTAGGCATTTCGTCTGAAAAGGACCTCCCAGGGAGCTCTGGCTTTTATTAACAAGCTTATTGTTTTGAAGGCTGCTCTGATGATGTTGTTCAGATCAACTTTGCCTTGTTTCACTGCAGCATTTTTGTGAAAAAGTTGAAAAGGAATAGGCACATAAAAAGCAAGGAATTTTCCATCCCTCCGAAGCTGGCAGTGACCCCACTGTCACCCAGCATACTACAAGATCTGAGAGGAGCCACCATCCCCGCTCTATCACTAGGCCCTTACAAACAGAAGAGGCCTGAGGCTGGTGCTATTTTAAGAGTTTTGCACAAATACAACATTTCTCACTTTATAAAAGCATTATTTGAAAGAGGTTTACATTAGTGTCTGACCAGAGCTTGAGCATAAACAGGCCTGCTTTCTTTTCTTTTTCAGCTATGAATTGAGGGTAATAATCTGGAATACAGAAGATGTAATTCTAGAAGATGAAAATATATTTACGGGGCAAAAATCAAGTGATATCTATGTAAAAGCGTAAGTTCTTCAGGACTCATCTTCAAAAGAATGTGTAATATTTAATTCAAAAATCAGATGAAAAAAAAATGTTGTGAGAGTATCCCATAAGTTATTTCTGTGACCTTGGCACTTTGCTCTAAATGCCTGCCCAAATTACTCATCTATATCGGATACTGTTTCTCTTATTTTTTTCCTCTTAATTCATGTAATTGTAAAATGACACTGCTCAGGCAGAGATGGCACAAGAAGAGACCAAACCCACAGTTTAGCAAACAGAGATCAAACACTTACAGAACATGAACTGTAAGAGCTCACACAAATGCAGAGAGATTTGACATAATCAGAGAAAAGGGAATTATGACCACATTAGAAAGAAGAAAGCAGGTGTTTGCCAGGCTGTTTCTACCGGAAATATTTTCTAACCTCATTTGGGGATGATGTGTGGGTGAATGACCATGGCCATGCTGGGGAGAACATCACATGGGCACTTTCTGCTCTCCATCCCCTTCCTGCTGCACACAGAATGTCTGTCACAGCTTTGCAGATGTTACTGGGATAATCAGTAAACCATATCAGATAAATAAAATTAAAAGAGAGACAGCAAAAGGGGAGCTTGACACTGAAACCAGATCTTTCTTAAGATTGTAGCAGGTTACTTCTTAAAATTACCTGCCTGTTTTGGAGTGCTGTTTTGCACTTTCTGCTTCTGAGCAGAATTTGAATGCAGGTACCAGAGAGGCATGGGGGGAATTTATGGCATAAACAGCAGTTGGAAATCTCAGGTGTGAGACTGGTCCTAGATTTCATGCTGTGTTTCCACTACTAGAGAGTGAGATTAATATGCCAATATGAACTGTGTGGAGTCCTGGAAACATCTGTTTGGAAACATTGTTGGAGCACTAGGCATATGGAAAAATGAATTTCCCTAAAAACATGTTGCAGTATTGCAATGACCAAATGCAAAGAGCTGGAGAAGGAGCCCTGGGACTGATGTAGCAGGGAAGCGAGGATGTTTTCCAATTTGCATGTTCTGCAAATCATGCGGACATAATAAGAAATCCAAAGAATAAGGACAGGTCAGTCTGGTAGCAGCTCTTACTCTTGTGTAGGGTATGCCTACCTACACTTGTAGGATATATCTACATCCGTTCCGCCAGGGAAACTTGAGTTAGTTCTGACCAAGCTGTGTGGGGCACCGGGAGTGGTATCACTCCTTTGAGGCAGGTGATATTAGCCCAGGTGAAGCATGCACTAATACAGCCATATGGGCCTCAGCATACTGCGAGTGTGGTTATTGCACACACTGGTTGAGCAAACCTCTCCTTGCAGTTCCCTGAGAGGAGCTACTCTGAAATCACTGGTGTTCACACAGAGATATCTAACTTAGCAATAAAATAACGTGTTCAGAACAGTAGCAGAGTGCCTCTGAGAGCACAAAATTGAGGAAAGATATAGGGAGCCAGCCTTTGTGCTGGGCTGTGTGATAACATGAGGACACGACTATCAATGCCAGAGCGGTCTGACAGGGAAAGCCAGGAGTGGATAACTTTTTGCTTTTTTGCCTTAATGATGAAGACACAAATCTCATTATGTTCAGACAGCGCACATGGCACTGAATTTGTCACCAGGCATGGATTTGCACTGGGCGCAGTGCCATGCTTCTGATTGTTACTGTTTTTCTCTATTCCTTTTTGAAATAATGGGCCTTGCAGGGAAAAAGCCACTCTTTGGCTGCAGCGCAAAAATGTGAATCTCTACTCAAGCCGTGATAAATCATCTTCAGAGCTAAAACATACCTAGCTGGATCATTATCTAGTGGTACTCTTCAGAAGTGAAGATTATGTTTAAGAAAGCATTGTCCTTTTGAACCATAGCATCGCATATCAGATGTTGTGCACTCTGTAGCAGAAAACAAGAGGAAATCACAAGAAAAAACAGAGACTCTTCTCAAGCCGTACTTATGCCATGTTTGTACTCTCAAACAGCAACTGCAAACAATTTAGACTAATACTGAGCACCTAAATCAGCCTTGGGACATTGACACAAAATTTATTAGTGTGGCACAACACGAATACAGGGTGATTAATTGTGGATAAATGACTGATGCTGTCTTTGCCTGTCCCAGAGAAGACAGACATCTTGGCCAATAGCAAATGACCAACTGGTATTTTGGGGACAGATCAAAACAAAAATCATGTTCTCACTCTCAACTTTTGATCATCACTGGCCATTGCTGCAGCCTGTGCCAGGGCTAGGGGATGGCCAAGATCCCCGAGCCAGGGCTGTTGCTGCACGTCACAGTCCTGAACGGTGGGTGTGTTACCTCCTACCAATTAGGTACAAATTAGTAAACAATCACGCCTGTAAACAAAGAACAACAACTGCAATTCAAGCTCCCCTGGTGACAACAGTACTTCCCACTATGTTCTTGCCATAGGTGGATTAAGGGCCTGGAAGAAGACAAGCAGGAGACAGACGTACATTACAACTCCTTGACAGGAGAGGGCAACTTCAACTGGCGCTTTGTGTTCCCATTTCACTATCTCCCAGCAGAGAAACAAATGGTGGTTAGTAAAAGAGAAAACATATTTTCCTTGGAAAAGACAGAGCGCAAAATACCTGCTGAGCTAGTGCTTCAGGTGTGGGACTTTGAAAGACTGTCTTCAGATGATTTCTTAGGTAAGTATGCAATGGATCTGCCTGAACTTCATCTGAGATCTCACCAGACCTGTATTTTGTAGAGGTATGTACAAAGCAGTGTCTGAGACCCAACATTTGCTTGCCTCTCTCTGAACAACCATATTGCAAGCTTACACATTTCTTGGAGCGGAAATAATTAGCAACTCAGATGAGACGATGCCAGTGCAAAACAAATGAATGACTGACAGTACAGAGAGATCTCCAGATCTGAAGCTTGGGCCTAAGCTGTTGTATTGCTCCATGTATCTCATCTGGAAGCTGCTGTTTGAATGCCTTCATGTCTGTCTAGTCTCTGACTGTTGTCACATAACTTCTCCCTCCAGGAACTCTTGAATTGAACCTGAATGGGTTCCCTCGAGCAGCAAAGACAGCTAAGAGCTGTGACCTAGGCATAGTTGTGGCAGCAAGTGAAGAAAACAAGATCTCCATATTTCAGCAGAAACGCATCAGAGGCTGGTGGCCTTTCATCAAGGCTGGGGACCTCACGGTAGGCAACTCACTACAGATGGGACTGATATGCCCTGCTGAAATCCTGAGACAGACAGGTGCTAATTTGGGGTATGGCATCTGAAGAACAACCATCACTGACAATCCATAGGACTCCTCTAAGTGCTTTGGTGGTTCCCCATAGATTTGATTGAGATAATCACAGGCAACCAGAGCACTTTGTACTTTTTCTCTGCTTTCTTCCACTGTCCATCACCCAGCACAGCGGCTGGGTAGAGTGGAAAATCATGTGTTTCCAGCCAACTTTATGTCAGCTGAGGAAATCCTGGGAAGAATCTCACCTGCTTATTTGTTTCTTTACTATTTATTTCTCACTTCAGCTGGGGCAAAGGAACTGATTTTGGAGTCTACCATTATTCTGCTTGCTAGTGACACATCTCAGGTAGAAAGAACACAGTCCCCTCTTCTTCTTGAAGTGTGCTCAATAAGCCAATATTTTTTGGTTTAGTGGCAGGATACAATTGGTATGAAGCAATACAGAGGACAGCGACAGCTTCCTTCAAACTCTACAAGACTTGTAATGTTAGAGGTATCCTCCTAAGAAGAATATAAGCGCTGCCACACAAATTTTCATTTACCCAAAGCCTCTAGCAAAACAAGGCTTGCAGCAGGATGTACATCTCACTCAGCATGTACCTAGCCATTCATCTCAGGATTTTCTGCTGCAGCTGCTCTTCATAATGTTGTAGTGCTTTCTGGGCATAATCTGGAGCTACACTGAAATTCTCAACTTCTCAACACAACTTATCCATTTTCCCTATCTTTAAGGCTCCTTTGTACTGTTACAGCAGTATAGGGATCCTCAGTGCAAATGAAAAACAGCTCTGGTCGTCTGTTTCCTAGGTGGAGTGCACGTATCTAGGCATGAAGTACATCCCGATAGTCAACTCTGGACACATGAAACAGAGCATGAAGCAGAGCTGTGTGGCTAGTGAAGGAAAACCCAAGCTGATGTGCTCACATGGCCACAGAGCACTTTGGGAGCTTGGACTAAAACATGGGCATCCCTGCAGCCCAGTTCTGGGATTAGTGTGGTTGGAGTCTTTTCAGGTGCATCCAAATCCCTGTGGGGACACAGACCAATAGCTACAAGCTCTACACCACCTTCTTGTAGTATAGTTCTCTACAGATTCACCTGCTTTGGCCCCTTTTTAGGGGATTTCCCTCCCTCTCTAAACTTTCATTGATTCTCCAACGGTATTCCTAAATCTCAGTCTTCCTTCATATTTCTGTCCATTCCACCAAGAAGAATGTTTTAATAAAAAGTGCCATCTTCAAGTTCATTGCCTTCTTCAGGTTGAAGTTGGCTGTGTACTTTCAATGGATTTAGTAAATGGGCTCCACTCCCAAATCCCTGCTTTATCTCCATTTTCTCAACTCTAGTACAATCGATGCTTTCTCCCAGTCCACTTTCATCTCTTGATCCCCTTGTCTTCTACATTGATCCCTTTTATCTGCATCCTTATTTCAGCCCAGTTCTGTGCTGAATCCCAGCCACTGGCTGTAGATTAACACTTTAGTTTTTGATATCCACAAAGGTATAACATAGGAAAGTAACAAGTACATGAAAAGCCATTTGTCTGTTTTTCATCTATCATCATGGATTTTATGAAGCTGAATTGATTTACCCACTCCTAATTGTTACTGGAATCTTTAAATCTCTGAAATCTTCCCCCCCCCCCC
>VZSC01000939.1:0-27662 GCA_013398225.1 Steatornis caripensis | reverse complement strand
AATCTTCCCCCCCCCCCCTTTGGCCTAATTACATCTATAGTGGAGATAGTACTGAAGAATATAGCTGGATGAACAGTGAAAAGAGAGAATGTATCTGTAACCTAACACAGACAGAAATATCAACAGATTTGTTGTTGTTAGTGCAAGGGGAAAACAAATGTTTAACCTATATTTAGGAAACTCTAACTTCCATACCAGAAGTTACAGTTGGTACTAAGAGTCCAAATAAGTTAGATTACATATTTCTACTGCAAGGTATAGCAGACATGATCTTTTATAAGTGCTAATGTTATGTCGGTCACTCAACAAGCCTTAATGGCTTGTCACAATGAAAACAACCAGTAAACCAGCAGTTATATTCCGTTATGACTTTTCTGAATTCTAGAAATTATCAGTAAGTTGATGCTGAAAAAATTGTCCCTTTGTAACACCTGTGTATCATTTTCTGGCTATCCATCAAGAAAATTGACTCTGAATCCACCTGCCAGACCGCTATTCTTTTAGCCTGAACAGAGCTCTAGGAATGCATGATATTTTCTGCGCACAGATCTCATTTCTAGCCATCTTGCCTTTGTAAGTTGAGACCCCACAGTTCAACTGCTCCAACACTTGTGGCTGGCTGAATTTCCCCCCATTGGTGGACTACACCTCATCCAAATCAGGAATGCAGCTTCCAGCTCAACCTTCCTGCTCTGCCAGGATGTGTGATAGACAGAAGACAGGTCTTCTCAGATGAATTATAATTTAGGAAGCAGAAAATATATTTATAGGTCTGGAAAAAACCATCCTACCTCTCTTTCCTCATGGTCCTTGAGCATAAATGAGGAATTTGGTACCTGGGTTTTCCTTTGTGCTTTCTCTTTAACTGCAAAGACTTTATCTTATTTTCTTTAATCAATTTCCTTCGCTCTCAGCTGGTTCCAGAATTTCTCCACAAGCCAAATCCTGCTGTGATTTAGTGATAATAACCCAGGATTGGATGTTTACGTATGATCTCTCTGATTCAGGGCAAAGTGGAAGCTGAGTTTCACTTAGTGACAGCAGAAGAAGCTGAGAAGAATCCAGTAGGCAAAGCTAGAAAGGAGCCCGAGCCCCTGGAGAAACCCAAGTGAGTAGGAGCATACTCATTAAACAATCGTCTCGGTCAGGGATGTTCAGCAGAAGATGGGGAAGAGTTGGTCTCCTTTCTCCTATCCTGGCTTTTTCCTCTTTCCAGCTATAACCTTGAGCAAACCATTTGTCCAACCTGCGCATCACGTGGCTGCCAGCACTTGTAGCTGGCAGCACCTTCCAGGTTAGTTGAAATGCCTTCCTCTGGAAGCCCAAATGAATTGCGTTTGCTGCATGTTTGTCCTCAGCTAGAGTTCACAGGTGGGCTCACTCCACAGTTGACCTGGCATGTGATAGCCTCTTAAACCATTGTAACTTATGCATACACCCAACACCTCAGTTTGGTCACCTATAAAGATCAGGTGGATTTTATTCATTTTATTAAGAGGATAACTATAAGCCATTAATGTTTAAGTGCTTTAAAATGCCTGTATGAAATATTTCCTATGTCCAGTTTTTCTTAATATGACTATTAGGAGACAGACATTAGGAAAAAATACTTTTTTATATTTGGAAAAACGTCTTCACCAAAAGGGTTGTCAAGCAGTGGAACAGGCTGCCCAGGGAAGTGGTTGAGTCACCACCCCTGGGGGTATTTAAAAGACACAGTCCTCAGGGACATGGTTTAGTGGTGGACTTGGCAGTGCTAGGTTGATAGTTGGACTTGATGATCTTAAGGATCTTTTCCAACCTAAATGATTCTAAGATTCTAAGAATTATCTGCACACATTTAAAGATGTCTTAGTTGCTACATACCAGTGGAAAACTGACCTCTGCATACATCTAGCTATTTTTACATAAATTAATCACTTGAAGATAAAGGCAGATAAAACATGAAAATCAGGTCATATGGGAATGTTCTGACTTTAACAAAACTGTCCCTAATTTTTTTGTACTTCATGATGAAAGAATTAATTCTTTTCTTATTTTTCTTCTTAAGACTTTTTAATGAGGACATTTTAAGTGTTTTAACAGAGGCAGATGATCTAGAAGGAGCATTTTATCTTTCAATATTTGTCACATTAAAAAAATAACATCTGAGATATTTGCATTCAGAAAAAATGTACTTCTAATCTATTTTGGCTCAAGTACTTTGTTGTACTAAAGTAATGAGCTAGATTAAAAAAAAAAAAGAGATAAATTGATGTTACATTTCCTGCTACCAAAGCTTCTAAAAATCAATTGCTAATCATAATGGTAATCATTGCACATTCTGTTTAGTTTTGTTGGTTTGATATATATCTCAGGACAAACATTAAAAAGGAGATAACAGCATAAAGGTGGAATTGCCAATACCCCTACAAAGGGTATAAATTTAGCCTGAAAATTAGAGGTATTAGAGACTGGTCAAAAATTAGCATTGAAAAGACTTTAATCAATCATTTCACCCAATATCTTTACCCAGAGGCAGGATGAGCTATGGCTGACAGATATCCGTCTGAAAGATTCCCAGTAATGGAAGCTAAAGCACTGTCTTACAGAGGAGAGAGAACTTCGATAGCTCTGAAATACATGTGGTGGGAAGCAATCAGCCTAGGCAGTTTTAAGAGGGAGTGTACTGTGTAAAAGAAGGATTACACGTCCAGAAGGTTGTCAACAGGATGTGCAAAGGCACTGTCTCATTTTCCTTTGTTTTTTTCAGGCTCAGTCCATGCACCCCAGACAGCCTGGGGCTCCAGGGCTGTCTCTGTTTTCACCACAAGGGCATTTTATCTGCAAATGTGCTCTTGGGCCAAAAGGTTGTCACTCACCTGATGGCCCCTTCTCTGCTGCACAGCCAGCCTGGGGGTGTTTTGACTCAGAAGCCGCAAAACCCGAGTCTTCCTCTGAATCTTGCACTGAGTAATCAGAGAGACTCCACATCTGGGTTTTTATGATGAAATACACAGCCAACACATGGCTCAACCCACTTCTATTCTTAATTGAGATGTATTCCTCAATTAAATTAAAATTAGGGTGGGGCTAGTCTCACTTGACTTTACCCCTCTCAGAAGCAAGACATTCAGGCTCCTTTTGTGCATTAAGGCTCATGTACAGGTGGGGGAGTCATCCCCTTTACCTAACACACATATCTTAAGATGGGAGCTGGGGATAGAGATGAATTGTCCTCCAGGAGGTCCTTCCTATCTGCATGCAGACAGCCTGTGACTGACCAGGCTGGGCACCTAAGTTTTAAACTTAGGCAAAATAAATCATAAGGTTATTAAAGCAATATCAACATATTATTTTAGCTAGACACTTGCTTACTGGAAAGAAAATAAACTAATAGCTGAAGACATTGGATGCTTCAGTTCCATAAAGCTGGTGTTAAAATTTACCAGCTCAGTGCCCCTGAGTAATGGGATATGTGGTTCATACATGCAAAGTAGTCAAAACCAACTGAAATATAATAGATAACTCTTTCTGTACTTCACACGAGTTCTCTTCAGGAATAAGTGGATCTCAAGGAGCTTTGTATCAGAACCTCGATATCTCTGTGCCAGTACTGTAGGTTCACTTTTTTTTTTTTGCTAATTGTGTAGGCTCACACAGAGAAATTCTCAGATTGTTTTGCAAAATTAAGTTTTTAAACAAGAAACAAAATAATTTCAAAACCAAAATTATCTTCTACCAGCTACTAGACAGTAGCAGGCTCTTTAATGTACCAGACTAGAGGTGGATAAATGTTAAACGTCTGGGAGCTAAAGGGAAACATGCAAATGGGAAATAAGGTGCAGTGAGTGTAATTTCCTGCTGGCCACAGCACCATGAGGTTATCCATCTCTTTATCTCTGCTGATGAAGACAGGATGCTTTTCCAGATGCACGCTAGTATAACAAATACACTGCTGTAATGGATACCAAATTCTATTGCCTACATTGCAAAGAAAACAAATTAAATGAGCAAGTCTAGCTTTTTTTCTCTGTCTTTAAAGGTTATGAAAAGCCCTTAAATAGTTGGAACATGCAGATTAATGGTTTTGTTACTGAAGTCTGTGATTCAGTAAGGTTTCCCTTTAGAGTATCCATTTTTTAATAATTCCTTTTAACCTGGAGGTCTTATTTGTTGATTTATTTCTAAGTCATTTCCAACTCAGTATAAAACAGTCTTTAATTAAAAGATATTCAGTTGGCATTTTAGATTTCAGACTTCCTGTCCCATTGGCATTCACTTCAACATGCTGAATACTGAGTTCTCCAGGTGACTAAGACATTAGTCTTAAATTCCTTAAATTCCTTAGTCTTAAATTCCTTAAATGGCTTCCTAGAGTGAGACATAGCCATTGCTTTTTGTCACGCTCAGTCTTAATTTCATTCTTGCTACTACTGTATCTTCTGCGCAATTACAGTGATACTGGATAAGAAAGACGACCTGCACCCAGTTTTACTGGTGTTGATGTTGCTCCACACCACCATGCTGTAGTGGTCATCCTGTCACACAAAGCTGATGCATGTTACCTCAGCTCATTGCAGGGGTAGGGCTGTTGAAGTTAGAGGCATAGTGACCCCCCAAACTGGGTGGCAAGCCAGACGAGAGACTAAACCAACAGTTTTCCTAAGGAGAACATTGTTTTCCTCTCTGTATATAGCCAGCTTTGTCATACAGTGTGAAGAAACTCCTGGTTATGGAGTGAATATGACATGGGGCAACATTTGGGAAGAAGTTAGGACTGTGAAGCGCAGATAGTCACCACCAGGAGAAGGTGGCACTTCTTCCCTTTATGTACCCAGGCAAGCTACCTAGATTTTGGGGTTCATCTCATCTGTTTTCAGGAGGTCTGTTTTCAAACTCCTCCTAAAAATTTGCCTTTTGGGACTGTATACCAGGCCTGAGCTGGCTCTGCCTGCTATGGCACCATGTTTGTCACTGAGCAATTACATTTTTTTGTCGTGGCTCATTCCTCCTTTCGCAATGCTAAATTCTATACAATGATTAGAAAGCTTTTGCAATCAAGTTAAAGACATCTGCATTTCTTCTTTAGGACTTATCATAATCTTGTCTGTAGTTTTGAACTCCATATCTTGTCTTAAATTGGAGTAGTTATGAAGTGTGAACTGGAATTTCATTCCCAGTGGTGTTTGCAGCTTGGGTTCAGAGGCGGATGGAAGAGTGACCCATAGTACATGAAACTTGTGGAAGTTCCCTCTAAACTCTTTAGTCATTTCCCAGGGGTTAAAGGTGCCTTTTAGACTCAAATATGTATTTTGGAGTGGGGTACCTTTGGAAATAGCTGGATCTGCCTTTACAAAAGTTTTTCTCTTTCTTCCCCTTTAGCCGACCAGACACATCCTTCTCTTGGTTTGTAAATCCTTTCAAGTGTTTGTATCACCTGATCTGGAGAAATTACAAGAAGTACATCATCATTGGCATAATTCTACTTATTCTTGTCGTCTTCTTGGTGCTCTTCATCTACACACTGCCAGGTGCGATCAGCCATAGGATAGTTGTAGGATGAGCATGGGTTATGGCTCTTGTTGTAACCAATCATATACTCAGTTAAAAATACAAGTCGGGCATACAGAATTAATGATCCTGAAACACATCTCATTCCTTTTAAGAAGAAAACATAAATGTTTGTATCAGAAACTGGAGCTCTCTTAGAATGTTTTAACATCTTGATTCTTTGGCTGCTCATTCAGACCCAGCCTTAACGTACATTACCATTAAAATGCTGCTGCAGCTTTAGTGATGATAAAAGTTTGATTCTGCACCTAAAACTGAGTTTGAAAGGAAATTCCTTAATGCTATGCAGAAACTGATTTGTCAGTCAAGTATTTGTTATTATTATAGACAAGTGATTAAATATTAAGAGCAAAATCTGTACACAGAGATAAATGTATAGTTCAGTCTTTGCATAGTTTTGTCATTAATTATTTGAACTGTTTTCCAATAGCGGCAAAATTATTTTGAGATAGAAGTTTTATTAAAAAAAATCTAAGGTTAAATTGTCTCATTTGGTGTCATGTGCAGAATTAATCCTGTGCCTCTCAGTAGTAGCTCTGTGCTCTATAAGGGTGTTTCATACACTTATAAATAAGGTAAGTGTCTGTGACAGGGGGAGGTAGAAGCAGAGATGGAAAGAACTTTTTTCAGCTGCAGTTTGAAAGTGCTGGAGGTCACTGGAGGAGAGGGATCAGAAAGATGAAGACTGAGCTACAGGCATTGTGGTAGCAAATGATCCTTGTAAAGGAGAGGGAACAGAGACAATCCTGCTGCTTGATGAGCAGAGGGAAAGAGGAGTGGGAAAGAGAAAGGCTGCAGAGTGGAACAAATAATGGAGGATTAAAAAACACGAGGAATAAAACCTTACACAGGTGTCAATGTGAAAATCCTCTTCCTACTTAAGAACACTGAAAATGCTGCAGCCTGTGTCATGCATGAGGCAAGGCTTGGTAACTTAATGACCCCACTTGGCCTTAAAATGAATGATTATGAATTTGAAGTGGCTATAGAAATGTCCTCTAGTCTCATCCATAGTTAGACACGTTGTAAAGGTGACCATTGAGAAAATGCTTTCCATCATGCTCTGCTCATGAAAAGCATGAGTACCTTTTGCAAATATTAAAGTATAAAGTATCGAAAGGCAAGAAAAAGAAATCCTAGAAATGCTGATAATTTTGTTAAGCTCAGGGCGCAGGAACAGAAATGTAGGCCTCTGCATAATTCTCAAAGGCCACTTCTATGGGAAGCTTTTGTGGTACTTCTTGTACCTGGCCTGTTAAGTCTCTGTGTTCTCTCTGGCCTACAGCACAGGTAATTGCATTATTCTGAAGAATGGGTATGATTGAATCTTCCATAGAGAAAATATTTTACATTTAAAAATCATTTTAGAGGTTTATTTTAGATGGGACGAATTGCTCTGAAAGTGCCTCTTCCTCATTCCGCTGATGATAGAGGCAGATGGCTAAAGGCCCTCTGAAAGCCTCCCATCCTCATCTCATCCAGCAGATTGTGACTCAGTATTTCTTCCATATTTCATATTCTAAGTATACAATAAATACAACTGAATTATTTAGGTGCGTGAGTAATTACATTACAATTAGACATATGGCAACGGACCACACTGGATGGGTTTTACTGTTGGGCTATTTTCCTTTAGAAGTGTATTTAATGCAACCAAGAAATTAGAACACAATTACATGGTTGAATCTGCATTAAGCGCAGCAATGCAAGACACTGATGTGGAAAGGTGCTGGGCACCCTCGAGTCCCTCTTCATCTCATATCGCCCTGCACCGGGCCCTCATCTGGTGCGGTCTGTACTTCCACAACATGTGTTACATATTCCTCTGAAACCATTTGTTTTTCACTTTTGTGCTACTTTGTAATTGAGCCTGTATGAAACTAAAAAGGGAATGTTATTTCTCCTAATATGTCTCACCATACCATGAGTTTTGGAATTGCAATTCGAAAGCTCCAATAGAAGCAAATTAAAATTTTTTTTTTGTGAAGAAGATGGGAGATGAATTGCAACAACCGGAGTGTGTTCTGATAGCCATAAAGGTGATGGTTCTGATTTTTTTCCATTGTGTCAGGGCAGTAGACCCGATCCTGCATGGCAGCTGCTGTGTCCATCTGTCCTTACTCTGCTTGTTTGCCCTTGCTGTCATGGGCTGTGTGAAGCACTGGACTGTGGCTTGAGTGCCCTGCCCTTGCCGAAGGGTCCTCCTGCACAGCTTCCGGACCAAGCCTTGGCTCTGCGCCCCAGCAACAAGCACACAGTGGGCAGCAATGTTAGGATGAGATGCGTGAAATTACATCCCCCTCCAAGTCCTGGTTTGAGTCTGTATGAGCAGGGACCTTGCAAAGACCCTGTCCTCCTTTGTCCCTTGCTTCCCAGTGCAAATAGCCATCTCCTTCACCCCTACTGCCCCTGAGGTCTCCAATCCCCTGCAGCACAGCCGTTCTTGAGCCCCTTCCTGAACACCAAGATCCCCTTTCTCCTCCATAGCCTGCAGTCTGTTCTGAAAATGGCATCACACAGCCAAAAAGCAAGCAAGCTAACTCCTCCACATCTCTTAAACTGCTTATTGTTGCACTCAACACATGCAGGCTGTGCAGGATAGTGTTGTCTCATGGGACCACGGTAAATCAAATACCTTTTCATGATCTTCCAGATGGCTTCAAAGTAGCTGGAGAGGTAGGGCTGTCAGTAAGTATTAAAGAGACAAAATATAGCAGGACTTAATGCTGGACGACTCACACAGATGCCAGATGTTAAGGTTTTGCATATTGAGTTTATGGTGACATTGACTTTGTAGTTAGCAGGGAATGAGGTGTATACCAAGGATTATTGTTATTGTCAGCACCTACCGATTTCATACAAAGAGAAGAGCTCCTTATCCTGAGCAGTTATCTCAATGTTGGTCTGCAATTATGCCAGCTCAGTTTTGAGGTCAGCTGGTACAATCTGGAGTTTTATCAAGTAGTTTCTGACCACAAATATCTCATTAAATAGCTGAGTGGTACCATTGGCAAATACAAGACCTGTGGCTATAAGATTGAACTATCAGAATGGGAAGGCTAGTCAGGAATCACAAAAATATTTGAAAATAATAGCCTACCTCTGCTGATCTAAAAAGGCATGTCCTGCTTTGAGACATTTGGCTTGCAACAATAAACACTGCTTTTTGCATCCACAAATCTTCTCAGGTGGGAGCAGATGGTATCCTTCTGGGGGACAAACCTGAAAGATGGAGAGACCTGTTCCTGAAGTGTTGAAGACAGACTCAAGTTTGGGGTGTAATAATTTCCGAGTGACAGATTTCAGCTACCCTGGGTCAGATTTTTAGACATGAACCCACCTTCCACTGGTGTTTAAGGAGCAGAGCAGGAACAGAGTCCTGTGGTATAGTATTGTGGAGCAAGCTGGCCATTGATCAACACTTCCTGCTCTAGGCTCCAGTTGTAGCTGATTAGATCTGTGGGCACATCAAGATGGATGACTGGGGACAGACATGTCAGAGGGTTGTGTGGTCCAGATTGAAGCCAGCTCTAGCTGGGAAACATGTACTGGTGCCAAAGCCTTGCTGCTTTCAACAGGACACATCAGGACACAGCAAATAGTGGCCTGTTGTCACCCATGCATGTGGCCATTGATGTAGGTGTGTGTGCTGTATTTTTTATCACTGGCAAAATATTGCATCAAAAGAAATTGTACAGATTCATAAATGCTGTGAACAGCACAGTGGTAGAGATGGGGCCACAGGGGAAGATGGACCTCTGCCTTGTTCTGGTGATGATACAGCTGAAGGACACCTGAGGAAAGGAAACAGAAAGTCCCCTTCTAAGGAGGAGAACCAAAGCAGAACCCAATCAAGATACAATGTAAACCATGAGAAGATGAATGGCTCTCTGCAGAGAAAAAGCTCAGCTCCAGGCATATTCGCAGGCACACTAAAATAACATCTTTATAGAACATTATTATTACATGAGTTAGAAGGAAGAAGCATTACTGCCATTGCAGAACAGAGACGTGAGACCACTTGCTTTAACAGAGCAGGAGGAAAGTGCTAGAAATTCACTGTCAGATCTTCACTGTCAAGGCCTCCCAAAAAAGGGAACAATACTGAAAAAACCCACAAACATATTACTGAATTGTGAGTCCTTGAGAAAAATATCTATTCATTTACACCTGTGCCATTTCTATTGTCTCAGTTTGGGAACATACAGTGGTGTGGTAATACTACAGGCAAGCAAGAGCATGAAATGCTTAAGAAACAGCAAAAGTTTTGAGCTTGACCAGTAAAAGCAAACTACCAGTAACAACAACACAGCGGGGTTTGCCGTAGTCTTGCCTGATTTCCTGTTGTAAGAACACAAAAAACCTGTTATCGTTGATTGGTTATGTGATCATGAGGTATCTGAGAGTAAAAGGTGAGTCTCATGGGTGTTGACCTCTTTTGACAATTTTGTTTTCCCATCCAGCTAATTAGAACAACAACAAAAAATCTTGTCTCACACTGCACAGTATAGCAGCAACCAAAGAATATGCTTGCTGTTCCTGACTCTTGCTACAGAAGTCTGCAACAAAAAACCCTGTACATGTGTGAGCAAAAGCTACGCCAGCACAGCTGCTGAAGACCAGCTGTTTATGTGTACTTGACTGGAAAACACTGTAGTGTGAAATGATCACTGAACTCACTGGGAGTTAAGGATGTGGCCATGTGCAGCACCCATTACCAGCTAGTCCCAACTCATATCATCCCAGACCATCACAAAACCCTCAGAAAAATTCAAGCACAGGTTTCCCTCCACCTCCACCAGAACTCAGGAGCTTACACACCACAAGATAAAAACAGATGGGGGAAAAAAATTACAATTTCTAATTCCCCCCTCCTATCCACTGAGTGAGACAGAGAAAAGCAGTGCTTGGCTTTCCTGTGAGCCAAGTTCCCACCAAGGCCCCATTGGTGCTGAGCTGGCCATCAGTGCCAGGACGCCCACAGTGTTCCAAGTAGCCCTGGCCCTGGCAAGGTGCAGCCCTGAGGCTGTGCTGGAGGATGAGGTTTCAAGCCCAGGCTCGTGCTGGGCCAGTCAGGACATGGTCACCATCATCTCTAAAGTCATTTCTGCAAATCTCGCCAGTTCCTCTGCCAGTTCCTGTGTGTTGTGCGGTTAGTCTGCATTTTATACAGCAAGGTAGAGTCCCAGCAGCGTGCAGGACCAGGCCGGCACATGGGTTGTCCAGATGGACTACACTTGCATCTGCAGCTTACTACTCTCTACAGAGACCTTTTCTGGAGATCTCTTTTCCTTTTTTTGCCATATGGCCCCTTGGTGCTAACACGGACCCCTTGGCAGCAGGAACATTCCTCTCCTGTCTCGATGTGACTCTGGCAAAGGGCTGATTTGCTTCTGCTGTGAATGAGGCAGAGTGTCTGCCTCCCTCCCAAAATAAATGGGCTTTGGCGGTGGCTCTTCTGACAACCTAGCTGATGGAAAAATGTTTCCAGGTCCTGTGCTGAGAGCCATCATGCTGTGAGCAAGGTGTTTTCACCTCACCTGTACAAGCCAGTAGACTGGGAAGAGCCTCCTCAACCAGCATGAGAGGTGCTGGCAGGCTCTGAGGAGCTGCGCCAGCCCAGCCTGGCATCTTGGCCTCGCATTGCTCAGACTCTGGAAGAGAAGGATATGGAGGGGAGCAGGAGCATCAGAAGATCCCTTTCACACATGTGAGAAAATCCAGCAACCCATACACTGTGCTTTCTCATCAGAGATTTTCTAATTTATTTCCAGCGTGGAAGAAAATTTTGCTGTCTATCATTTATGCAGTTACTTCGGTTTTCAAGGGAGCAATGGAAGTACAAGTTTTTGCTGACTGCCCCAAACCTTTAGCCGCCCCATTGCAGCAGTTAGCATCTGATTTGCTGCTGACCCCTGGCTGCTCATGATGAACCACGGCTCTCTCAAATGTATCAGTCGGCAGCCACGGTTGCACAGCTGTGGTTGCCCAGCCGTGGTTGCCTCATAGCAGCTGGCACCACCATATGTGATCTGAAATGCCAGAAATGTCACAACCTCAGAGGGTTACCTTCATCCACTTTTGCCAGTCCAGCTGTCTTGTTTGGAGGATCTGCCTCTCAAGCCCTCATCCTTGATCAAAGCACCTTACACCCATGCAGCTGTGGTTCCAGCTGCAAGCCTCAGCTGGGCTAAGGCACAGATTTCAGGCACAAGGAACTCCAGACAGGTTTGTCATGCTCAGAGCACACTGATCCATGCCGTTTAGCTCTGCACTGCAACTTACATGCCAGATTTCAGGAAAATATTAGAAAAAGAGCCAACCAAGAGCAACTCCAAAGGCTGTTGGCACGTCACGAGAGACAAGGATTGATTTTTTTGTTTGCTTATTTGTTAGCAATGTTTCTTTTTCCTGACAGATAAGCAATTGTTAATCCACTCCAGAAACAAGCACACGTTTCAGATATACTGTCAAAGCATTGGCCTGTCAATTGACTGTACAGTAAATAAATGCTGGCTGCGTTTGGTGCATATGATGGACTTTTAATTATCCATTGCAATAAACCCTCACTGAAACACTAAACAGAGCACTTTTGAAAAGCCTGTGGCCTTTCGACACCATCATTACATTCTTGGCTCTTGCTGTGTGAATATCTCCACCCAAGAGAACAGCTCTGCCTTGAGCTGGCGGCTCTCTAGAGCCGATACCCACAGTGCAGATTGCTGTGCACAGCTTGTGCGCAAGTGCTACACTACAGCAGCTTCAAAGGCTGTTTTAGAGCCTTGGAACATAACTGCAGTGAATATCATACAGTGAAGTCAATATGTTAAGCAAACACTAATAATAAGAGCAACCCATTAATTAGAGGATTAGTGAGAGTCATATTGTTCTGCTCAGTTCACACATTTCTCTTCCTTCAATATCTTTATTTGGAAATGGTTTGCATGTCCCAGGATCTGTTTTGACTGGTTCTTGGTGGGGTGCAGCTCACATAGATGCCCTGTCTGCAGCTATGACCACAAGGAGGGATCACTCACAGCTTTGGGAGCATGGGTAGATTTTGGTGCACCTGGGCCAAGTCTTCTGGTTCTTGGCACAAGGAGATGCAGTAGCTATTTGTGAGGATCACTTATGGACTGGATGTGTAAAACGTGACAATATTGAGTCTGGGCTTCAAAGCCAGGCACTGTGATTTCCCCTCCCAGGAGCATGGTAGACGTTCAACAAGGTTGAGTATTTGTTTTCTCCAGTGCTGTCCATGTGAGCCTGGGTCAACATCTCTCACTGGTGATACTCACTGCCCACCAGCACAGACCTTTGGAGTGTGGGGCCAACACATGTGCTCAAGAAATAGGAATTTATTAGCTACAGCAGTTGTTTGAACTTTGGACATGAAAAGTTCCCAGTCTAAAAGTGAAGCTGTGATGGAGAGAGGAAAAACGGAAAGGCCGAATCATTTTTGCTGATTCCATGGGCTTTGATCAGGGCGTTTTTGGTTTGTAAGACCAAAGATTGTGCAGGTAGCTAAAAAGAGGCATGTCCCATCGAGTTTTGGAGCGACTATGTTTGTAGTCCACATCCCATTACAGGCGTCTCAAATTCCAGTGACTGTAGAGCCCCTGCAGCCCCTGGGGTCAAGTCCCAAAAAGTATTTCCAAAAACCTCACTTTCCCCAAATCACCTCTGATTTTGGGGCTGAAATTTTATAGATCGGCTTTGGTGTTTCCATTACCTTTCAGTGGTTAGGGGAGACAGCTGGACTTAGGGACAGGGAAGCTCAGACTGACCAGGACTTGGGGCTGCTGTATCAGGTCAGACCATGAGCCATCAAACCCGTCTGCCCACCCAGCAGCAGCCGGCAGGGACGGTGGCACAGCTGTGCGCAAAGCCATGTGAGGGGCATGGTCCAGGCTAAGTTCTTGCTTCAGTCCTTGGGGGCCTGTGTCACAAACACGCTCCAGATTGTGAGATCTCGCACAGCTGAATGACCTCTTGTTGGAGCCATTTCTTATTATATGAGGCAAATTATTTCCCAGCAGGTGTTATTTTATCCATTGGACCCAAAAAGGGAAGATGCATCTGTAAATCACTTGCACCTGTAGTCACTGGGATGCTGGCTGAATTCCCTGTGGCACCCAGGCGTGTGGGGCATCCTCAGACACTCAACCGCTTGTGCCAGAGGCAAAATCTTTTTTAGGAACAGAATAAAAAATGTCTGACATCTGCCTGAAAGGTTGTTCCACTTGGTTAGTATTCAAGTATGCTAACTTATTTATGTCAAGAAAATTATCTTGCTGTACACAAAACTAAATGGGCTGCTACTGCCACTTACATTTCAGTAGCTTCACAAACAGCAACAGGTTTGACTCTGAATTTACCCCCATTCATTTTGCTCCCACTGTGAGGAAGTTCCCTGTGAGTCACTGCGAGCATCCCAAGAACTTCCCAGACAGACCAGGGGACTGACACCTGGGGAGAGAAATAGTGATTCACTATTTGAGTCCGGTCCTGGAAAAGCTGTAATACTTAACAAGCCCTGCTGATCATGCCTTGCTTTGTTGATTAATCCCATCCGACAGGTCTCAAGGATGAACAGAGCATGCAATACGAATCCTACCTGTTAATTAACTTTGGGTCACTCACTGCTTTCAGACCTCTCCTCTGCTTGCTTCAAGGGCACAAGGCTTTCCCTGCGGTCCCTGATCACAAGACAACACGGTTTCTAAAGCAGCTTTCACTCACTGCTAATATTAAACATGCACCATTGCCAAGTGATCCGCTAAAACCCCTGCTTCTTTTGCCCTGTGCCACTCGTTCCTAGCACTGCAAGAGCAGATAAGTAATTCCCTCTTTGGAAGAAAGTGACCCCTCAGCTTCTTCTTTCATTTTAAATACTGACGCAGCAAGCTCATCTTCCACCCACAATGAAAAGTAGACACACACCTGGTTTGACTGGGCTCATCAGTGCCTTGCGTGGTGCGAAGCACCCACACAGCATGTTATTTACTGGGCCTGTAATCTTGCCTTTCCTTAGTTATTGGCTGTAAATAAAGGATAAAAGCAGGTGGGTTGCATCTCTGCAGCCTTTGGGACTGAGAAACATGTGGCCTGCTTGGAAGTAAGTGAAAATGAGCTACAGAACGTGCATTTTATAAGAAGGTGTGCCAGCATAAATCAGACCCAGACCTGGAACCCAGCTCCTGCACATCCCAGCCCCCAACAGGAGCACAGAGGAGGAACCAGCTCCAAATTTTGCAGCTGCAGATTTCAGAGCAGCTTGAGCACGACAGGACCACACTTACCAGCTGGACCAAGGTGCCCTGTGGGATGCGTGACGGAGCCCGTGTGATGGAGGATGCTGCCGAGGTTCCTCAGCACTGATCAGGATCAGCCTTTGACAGCACTAGCCCACCCCTACACCATCTGACCTCAGCTCATCTCTGTGGGTTTGATGGCATTCGGGGCATTTCAGTACTTTTTGCAGATCTTTATGCAAGTTTCTTTCAGACTATGGTCGGTTCAAAACCACTGACAGTTTCTTTTGGAACTGAGTTAAATGAATGATGATCCTTGTCTCAGAAAAACAGGCAGTACTGTTTTGTAAGTGCTTTTGAGGGGGCAAGGCATCTTTGTCAGTGAAAAATGTTATTTTAACCTGGGGCAGCTTGCAAGTACTTCATATGTGAGAGCTCTTTGATTGCACTGCTTATAATTACATTAACTCAGAGCTTTCACCAAGCTCTTGACTTATGAATATGCGTGACTAATCTATTTTTTTTTAATCCATCAAAATACCTTTCATCCCAGGGCCATAAGGTCTTTTACACAGGAATCCTTGTGGATTGCTTTTAATTGCTACCACATACCTCACTGAAAGGGAAGTAAACTGAGTGCAGCTCCTAATGGCGTGTGTGCAGTTGCAAGTCATGTGCTGAGATGTGTGCAGCTGGTGCACATCCTGCTTGCTCCTTGCAAAGCTCTCACAGTGAGACACACTATCAGAGCAGAGCTCCTGAAACATTGGTGTGCCAGAGCATTCATGCTCAACTAATTACTGAACAGACAATATGGTTTGTGTGGTCAATCATCCCCGGCACAGCTTAAACATTAATCTGAAATTACTCTCTGCCAGTGCTAAGCCCCTGCCGAGGCAAAGCATCACGTGGGAAAGTAATTCTACTTTCACTGAACCCAGTGGAAATTTTGTTTCTGATGTGTGCAAGGCCTGAGATTGCTAGACTTTAGTCAATAGATTGAGAGGAACTTTGCTGTTGAGGACTTTGGAAAAAACTATGGTACCTCTCATCAAATATACGTGCTTCTGATAGTTTTGTGTGTTGGAGGAAACTGAACACACAGTAAGGAAAGAGCTACTGTGATCAAATGCTCCTTTATTTCAGTGGTGCCCAGTGACACGACAAGGCACAACGGGCACAGACTGGAGCACAGGCAGTTCCACCTGAACATGAGGAGGAACTTCTTTACTGTGAGGGTGACAGAGCCCTGGCACAGGCTGCCCAGGGAGGTTGTGGAGTCTCCTTCTCTGGAGATATTCAAAACCCACCTGGACGCGTTCCTGTGCACCCTGCTCTGGGGGCACCTGCTTTAGCAGGGGGGTTGGACTGGATCATCTCCAGAGGTCTCTTCCAACTCCTACCATTCTGTGATTCTGTGAATTCTTTCTCTAAAAAAGCTGCTAGTAGCTTCAATATTTCACATTTTCAGACTTTTGTTGTGCAGCACTCCAAATAAGGACCGGGGAAAAAACCCACAACAACCCTCTCTAAAATAAAAAACACCTCTCTGAACTCCTGTGGTTTGATTGCAGCCCTGGAGATCAATTTCTCTCACCCAGGATCACCAGATGCATCTCTGAAGCAGTGAGTGGCCCTGGGAGACACCAAGGCAGGACTGACATCAGGTGCCCCATTTTGCACTGCAGGTGCCATGGGGCGGAGCAGAAGTGGGGCAGTCAGCTGCTTGTGTGCACGCCACGACCCCCCACTGCAGCATCTGGCGTGAGGACCTCACCAGCCCATCCTCACCCGGGGACCTACAGGTGCTGCTGCAAGCCTGGACAGGTGATGCTAAGAAGCATTCTTAGTGGTCAGTGGCTGCAGAATTGAACCCTCCTAGTCAAGGGCATTTCAGTGCAGGAAAAGTGGAGTGTACAGCAAACTCTAGGGTGATTCAGAATGATGATGAGGAGAAATCTCCTGAATTTCGATAGCTTTGCAGCAGGGACCCAGAGCAAGATGTTTCAATAGACCTAGCAATCAAACAATCATGGTTATGAGATGGTGCTGGGTTAACAACCAGATTGTTCAGCAGAGTAAGGCTGGGCCAATAGACAAACCTGCTGCCTTCCTGTTTTGCTGATTTCAGCCTTTTTATTGCAAAGGCTGAGAAGGAGTATATTTCAGTACATTTCAGGAGTACGTTTCAGTTTGAAAATGAGTAAAAATGGACAATATGACCAAATGAATGAGGTAGAGAAGATTCTAGCACATCATTTGTGATTTTCAACCACATCTACCTTTTCGACTACATTTTTACTGGTATGCCAGTTTTTATCCGTAATCTGTGCTGCGCTTTCACTGATCGCTTCTTATTGACTGAAGCAGTGCAGACTCGTGCCTGAAGTCTCTCATCTCATCATAACTCCCTGAAAGTTTATATATTGGCTTGCCATGACCCAATGGATAAAGCATAAAGTGACTGGTTTTATTAAAGGGCAAAATTTGAGTCACCTACCCAGAGTATTACCATCTGTTCCTTTTTCCTCATCTCCTGTTGGTAGAGTAAGTAATTCATAGTTGTATGCAGTTACATTTTTTGAGTAAGTCCTTTAGCAGAAAAGCTGTTATGCCAGTGTAGTTACCAGGCTGCAGGGACTTCTAAATCCACCCGGCGTAATGAGGGTATTGGTGATGTAAATGCATCACTCCCTATACTGCAGACAAACTGCAGCACTGAGCTCGGTCATTCTGGAATCCTAAACCAAATCCCTGCGTAAACATATCTGTAGAAAATAAAGAATATAAAATGATTAATTCGAGACAAGGTATGTAAGTTAAGACACTATCTCCTTTTAGATCAACCAGCACAAAAGGGAAAATTAGGCAACTTTCTGGGCACAAGAGCTTCTTCAGATCTGCAACACAAGCAGGAAGCTTCAGAGGCATGTAACAGCAGAGAAAAGTTATCACAGTTTGATGAGCTATGTATCAGACCATCTCTGAAGAAAACATGGTTGGTACCTCGCAAGTGGAAAGATATTAATAGGATGGAGAGAAAGGTGCTGAGGTAGATATCTCCTGAGGAAAGAGAAGGCAAGATAGTGTAGAAAATGTGGAGCACAGAGAGGTTGTTAGGGAGAAGAGAATCGTGTGCTGCAAAAGCAATATTGCTACAGAGCCACTGATTTTTAGTATGCAATAAGATTTGAATTTTAATTCCCAGGCTCATGTTTGACAGAAGTTTTGTAAGTTTATGCAATTTATTTTTTGAGAGAACAGCTAGGAAGAGTTTGGATTTTAGGAAGATTTTTTTAAGTCTTGATATAACAGTATACCTTAGCAGGAACGTGTGTGTGCGCGCTCATGTGTATGTGTGAATGCAGCATACTTTTCTTTACTTTACAATATCTTGTCTATTCAAACAGACATCTTCCCATAACCCATCATATTGTCTTCAGAGAAGACTTATATCCAGTCTGCAGAGCTGAAGAGGACATAGTTAGGATGGTGGGTTCTGCTCAATGCCCCTGTGTGGCTACTGGGGATGGAAGTGGCTGCTTTAACCTTGGAGGAACCAGACTTAAAAATATATCAAGTCTGTATGGTTAAACTTGTACCTGCAAGATTGTTTAAGGGCTGAGGATTTGTAAGGTTGGGAAAGGCTATTCCCAGTGAGCTGCCTGCCTGGGATGGGCATAGCGGACGGCTTTCTGAGTGGTCAGTAATTTCAAGGAGCATACTTTTTGTGAATTAATTTTTGAAGAAAAGGAGAAATTTGCTGGTGGGACAGTTTTTTTGAGAAGGGGCATTCTCCAGTTGCTGCACAGGGATGGGCTGCACCCAGGCACAGGAGAAACAGCTGAGCATGGAGGGACCTCAATGTCCTTCCTGCTCACATCTCTCACTGTGTGCACAGTGGGCTCTATGTACTCTCATTAAGCAGCTGATTGTGGTTCCTTTGAAGAAGACTTCAAACCGTGATTAATGTCTCCTTTGGTGGGACCTCAGATGGTCACATTGAGGCTTTTCTTCACCTTGTGTTTTCTGAGCAGGTACATGGCCCTGCTTTTGAGTTGTATTTTTCAGCATATTTATTCTTAAAGGGATGCAGAAGCAAATAGTCCTCGTGCTGTTCAGGGAATTGGGAGACCTTGTCAAATGAAGAAATGGTTCCTGTATTTCAAATTGTTCCCTTTGCATCTTGTCCTGCCACTGAAAAGATACCAGCTCTGTCTTCTTCATTCCCTCTCCATCAGGTATTTATACACATGGATAAGATCCCCAAAGCAATATTTTCTCCAAGATGGACAGTTCCAGCTCCAGAGAGATGCTCCAGTCCCTTAACGACCTTCATGGCCCTTTGCTGGATGTGCTCCAGTTTGTCCATGTCTCTCTTGTACTGGGATCCTGGCCCTGTTTACAGCATATCGACATGTCTCAGCAACGCTGAGGAGAGGGGAAGGATCACCTCTCTCTACCTGTTGTCGACGCTCCTTCAATGCAGCTCAGGATGCTGTTGATCTCCTTATTGCTTCTGCTTACAACTTCTGCTTCCATCTGTAAAATCTGACATTGTACCAGTGAGGAGATAAAACTCTTTAAAGAGTTAGAGGCAAATGGAAAGTGTGGCAACAGAGCCCTCCATAGTTATTTAAATTAAGGAAAATGTTTTGCTCTCAGGTAGTAACCAAAGTAACAAAAAACCCTTCAGCTGCTTCCCCTACACCCCACATCACAATAAATAAATACTGACTTCCCTGTGACCCTCTGTGAGAGGTGTGCGGGCAGGCGTGCGAGTGAACAGTTTGGATAGCTCCATCCTCTGCATTAGTGATGTAGCTCTCAGTCACTGTGGAGGGACAAAGCTCAGTAGGACCGTAGGTTTTCTACAGTGTAAATTCATCTTACAATGTGTGATTCATTAAAACAGAAGGAAGGAGAGTGTTTAAAGTTAGCAGAGATAAGGGAATATCTTATCTCTGCTCGGTCCTATACCAATTCTTGTAGAGGTAGCCACGCTTGCATCACTTTTTTGTTTAGTTTGCAGGGGAAAAAAGACGCATGTGAGACATTAAAGGCATCTTGTGAAACTTCTACATACTGTGAAATGTAGCAATAGAAGGAACTTCTTCAACACCTGATCAAACATCATTTATTTCAAGAACAATTAGGGGTTGAGCTCAATTTCCTGAATGCAGAGTATTTCTGTTTGATAATGCCAAAATATGAATGTCTCTATTGCGTATGTACAAACAGAGGTTTTGCAGGTTTTTTAAAATTAGCCCCTCCAGTTTGGATTGTGTGACTGAGAACAGCAAAGACTGCAGTTTTCCCAAACCCAATCCTTCCAGTCCACGTCAGCAATGAAGCCAAAAGAAGTGGTGGAAACTGAAACGTTGTCACTGCTTAGGCTGAAATTTTCACTAAATCTTAGGTTCAGAGAGATTTCCCAGTATGGGAAATTTCAGCCCAAACAGTTACAATTGAGCAAAATTACCAGTGATGGGAGACATGCTGATAATGCAAATTGTTGGACTGGAAGGTTCCTGCCTTCAGAGCAGACAAGTAGATGATTCCTCATCTATTGATCTCACAGAAAGTGGTTTCTGCTCTCCAGTCTTTACCTTCTTCGGTGTTTCTTTGATTACTTCTTATCCTGCCCATCATGGGATGGAAATGGGGATTACTCCTTTTCCCCTCTTATGAACCTGATGTTTATTTCAAGACCTTTTTAATATTTCTGCATCACTGCCTCTGAACGCATCCAAGTGCTCCAGCTGAGACATCAACCATGCTGAACAGGGCAGCAGGGAAACCTCGATGGCCTCATAAGCTAATTGCAAAAGTCACCTTAATAATTAGCCTGGTGTGACCTGCCGAGCTGTATTGCCTGGAGAAAGGTGGGGGAGTCAGGCAGGTTCAGTAACTTCCTCTGTTGTCTGTGTTCCATAGGCACGTACTGCAGCCAGCCCAGGAGAAAGAAGGAAACGGTCAAAGAAAACTGTTTGTTTTCCCTATAAAGCTATTCTTACAACTTTTCAGTTAAAAGGTGCATAAGGGCAGATGTGCACAACACATTAAATCATGGAAGTTGCCTTATTGTATCAGGGAACTTCTAAATCTTTTTTACTCCAACGCATCATTATATGAAGGATGACCTTAAGGACTATTATATGCAGAACCTGAGCAGAAGAGACAGTAATAAAAAAAGTTCCTGTAAGGATTCAGAAGGAACATGGACACTTCAAAAACCAAGTAAAGGGCAGATGTGGCTTATTTGCATTTCATTTAAATTCTGTGTCTTATCCTGACCTCAGATCAGATCGCAATTATTAAGTGAACTTTGTAGATCAGACACAAAATGTAACACATAAAAGTATCCCCCAAAGACTGTCTCCAACACAAACTCAGCCTCCCACTTCTGTTAATAGTGGATTACTTGTGACAGGCTAGGCAGAAGATTGATTATTGTTATAAATTATTTCATGGTACCTCTTCTGGTGCAATAAAAGGCAGTGATTCAGCTATCCCAAAAGTAGTGAATAAAAAGAAATGAAAGACTTAGTTAAGAGTAATTCTACATCAGAAATTGGTCAATGGAATGTTGTTGAATCCATTTAAAATTCCACTCAGTTATTTTTATTTCTGTAACATAACTCCATCCAGAGCGAATCATCTGTTAAGCCAATAGAACTACAACAGCATTCCACTGTGTGAGGTTGTACCTCGACTAACTATAGCCAGTAAAGCTTTTTTAAACAGTCTATTTCTATTTTAATGTATTCTTTTGTTTAATAATAGTATTTTTCCATGTTTTCTACTGAGTACTGCAGTTTTGTTATCTGTGTCAATGCGGCATGAAAATATTCCAGAGGCTGGAAGAGAGGAAATGTGCAAGAGAAACTGGTTTCTACTAGTGGAAGAAACTAATGTATGGGTTGTAAAATGGATGGTATGTTTTCTATAAGGAGTTTTGAAGTGGATATTAAAAGGATATAGATACATATGAATTCAAGTTTAAAGGGTTAGACACAAGGGATTTTTAAGGAAAAAATGGGATATTGTGTCAAGCAAGCCCTGGGAGTGACTCACTGTGGAAGAGTCTTAAAGATGAGTGAGTGAGTGAGGTCCATGAAAGGAACTGATCCTGATCGCAACACCTAGAAGCTCAGTGTGATGCATGAATCATGTTACACATATGCCACAGGGGTAAATAAGAGTGGTGCAGTGCCTAAGCCACAGCAGGGCATGTGAAGGGAGGAGGAGACAGGCTAAATACACCTTTCTTTACAAAACCCCCTGGAGTTAATTCTTCAGTCAGGACTATCCTTTCTTATGGAAAATGGTGGAAGAAGTTGTTCATGTCCTATCACTCAATAAATGGAGCAATCACCCTGTGACAGCAACACTCCATCTGGGGAAGGCTGAGGTATAAAACCTGTTTCTTTCTTTTCTGTAGTTCGAAATCAAATCTGAGTGGTTTCCTTTTGCCCAATTTCCCAGTCAGAAAGCAATCTCTTGTTTGATTCATAAGAAAAAAACACTTCTGTAGGCTTGAATATAGCTAAAATAATGCCATTTTGTGTATGCAGACTCCATGTTGCTTAAATGAACAGGTGACATTTTACCTTGTCTCACGGTTGGTTTTGCTCTCCTCATAACGACAGAAAATGATGTAAATTCATATTTGTCATATCACTTGCTGTTATGGAAACTGATACGATTGGGTTTGCTTTTCTTGAATATCCAAGTCATAATCTGAAAGCATTTCCATGAAGTGTTCTTCTTCAGACAGGAGAGAAATACATCTCCATACAGCCATATTTCAGGTATTGGATACCAGATCTTGAGTATGTCCAGCCGCCATAAATTCAGCACCAAAAGTTCTCCTCTTGGAATGAGGGCAGCAGTACAGCTTTCACATTGGGCACTTGGACACCAAAACCTTTCAGTACCACTCAGTGATACTGTGTTGAATCTCACTGTATTTCTCTTTTCTAGAGCATCCTATAGAGGTATCCCCAGAGACTGCCCACTTGGGTTGCTAGCTCCCTTAAGACTGAATGAGATGACTGAATATAAGTATCCAGAGATACATATTTCTCCTTTTGATCTAGCCAACCCAGATTTCTCTTGGAGATGATATAATCCACAATTTCATGGGTGCAATTTAATCTGATCCTATTGCAGTTGGCTCAAATAGCTCACATAATCGCACTCAGCTTTTTATCTTTTCATTAAAAAGGTTCTCCAAGTTCATGTGCCTGGAAATGGTTTCCAGGATTAGCTGCTCCTTCACCTTCCCAGGGACTGAGGTGGGGTTGACTGGCCTGTAGTTCCCTGGGTCCTCCTTCTTGCCCTTCTTGAATGTAGGAGTGCTTTTGTCAGGAAACCAAAACATGAGGTCTAGAAGGTCCTCAACCAGACGAGCTTAAATGGTGCTCCCAATAAAACCTACATTTTTTAATCCAGTGATTGTTTGATGTAAAATTACGAAAAGTCAGGAATCATACATGTGCACACCAACCCTACCTGTTTTGTTGATACACTCAAATAGCACAATCAATCAGTTTGACACATGGGATGCCTGAGGAAATAATCCTTTCCCTTCTCCCTGGAGGTGGGTGGGATGGGGAGAGATGATATATCCATCAGGTGTTCATTCACATGAGTCCATTTGCATACTGAGGGTCAGGGTGGCTCAATGGATTTTGTGGCAGACTCCAGGGTGACCAATTCTCACTGAGGAGAGTGATTAAGGTCTTAAGAATTGCTTAAAAAATAACCATCAAAGATACTAGGAAAAGTTATTTTAATATGAATTTGTAGAAAATGTGATTTTATATAATTCAATGGCAAGGTTCACTCTACTTCTCACTACATGAAGGGAATGTACAAGGGAAATTGGGTGAAAGTGGTGCTTTGGAGCTATTTACACAGTGACTGGGTAATGTGATTTACATGGGGGCTGGGGGAAATTGAGCCAGAGCCGGGTTGGAGTGATGGTTACAGGGATTAGGGAAGAAGTATAAGGAATGCCCTCCTCTTGAGTCACAAGGTGCAGAACAGACCCCCTTGCTTTCTAAAGCCCTTCTCAGAGAGGAGCCTGGGTGCAGCTGGAACCAGTCCTAGTGCCAGGCTTGGTCAACAGTTTGCGTCTAAAGGAGTGTGGTGTTGGGATTTCCATTAAAGTGATTCAACATGTGATTATGGGTCTTATATAACTTTGAGGTAGCAGCAAGTTGTAGTAGCAATTTAAGGTATATTAACACTATTACAATAAATCACAAAATTAGACTATATTATTTTCTAACAATACTTAATCAATCACTAACCAAAGTAATTTGATTAGAGTTGTTATAATCAACACGATGTAACTAAAGATTTAACAAAGTTTCCTAAATTAAATTGCATACACATGCACACACACACACACACACAGAGATATAGAAGTTAACCTACAATTAAGATGTTTCTGTCTTTGCAGATTGTAGTAAATTTTGGTACCCAATGATCTTTGAAAACATCTCAGAACTGAATATAGTGAATTGCTCACTTCTTCCCTCATTAGCTTCTGTCAGCAGACAATCTGAATCACATTGTGAAAACTACCTCAAACCTTGTGAACATCTGCCCTAAGAGGAATCTGAGCTCAGAAGGAGATACACAGTCACAACCCACTGTGGTCCCAGAGAGCTCAAAGGGCCTCACTTGGGACCACTATTTGTAAGATCGTAAGATGATTGACTTTGGCCGGTGCTTTTTAATTGTGGCCGTGATTCTTGCCAGGTAATCTTGGCAGCTTGCAGACTGGGCTATGATCCAGGCAGGAGGAGTTTTGGGTACGTTTCCCAGGCAGCAGGAATTCCAGGTGTGGTTAAGGAGTGCCAAATTGTCCCAGATCACTGCGCTTGTGCTGGGACAGGAAGGTACCAGATTGTCTCATGTCTCAACTCACTACATCGGCAGACAGGATCAAAGAGTGCCAAATGGTCCCAGCCCATTGCACTTGTACAATGTTGACTGGTCTTAACATTACAATGTGGTCAAGGGGGGAAGGGGTCTGCACCTCCACAGCAGTATCTCACATTATAGCATAGTTCTCTTTAAGAATGCACAATACGGAGGGAACAAAGTTAAAATCCATTTTTCAAGCCTTTAAGTCTGGGCATGAAAACTTGGCCACGCTTTAAAGTAATAACAGATTTTTCAGGAAAGAACTTCATCCTCTAAGCATGAATTTCCATAGCTGGAGAGCACAGCTCCCTGACATGTATTTGACAGTGGCATGCAGAGGAAAGCTTGTCTTCATGGTGTCCCAATGACATCTGTGTGGTTGATACCTGCCCAGCCAATCTGTCTGCACCCTAGTCTCTCTCCATCCCAGTCCCTTTGGGACCTTGACTTGCACCTTTCACAGAACCATCACACCTATCTTCGTTGCTCAAGGTGCCTTTGTGTTTCCTCAGGCACTACTTGCTCCAGGCTTGGAGAACTGCTCAACTCAAGAGCTAACTCTTTTTCCTCCTTCATTTGCCTCCTTGCTCCTCTGTTACAGCATGTTTGCCGTAGTTTACAATGCTGATATCCTTGTGCCCTTGACACATGAGCTCATGGAAAAAGGCGAAGGCCTTGGTGCTTCACTGCAAATGCACATTGCTAGGGACGTGCGCCTGAGACAGGCAATTGCATGAATCTTAGTCTATATCTCAACAAAACTGTGCACTTCAGCTGTGTCGTGTAACATCCGCTGTACATGACATTACAAACCAACAAGAAAGACCAGATTAGTCCCTCAGGTATCACCATGGACACAAGAGCGCACAATTTTCGAATGCTGAGAATTCACTGGGAACAGAATGTCGATAAAACATCCTTCACAGCACCAAGTTTCTTACGTCTTAATTTCTTTCTAGTCAGCAGTATCTGACACTCATTGGAATGCTGAAACTTGTGAAATTTACTTTTTCCTCTGAGTTTGCAGCCTTGTGTTCTTCATTAAGCAAATTCATCTAGTAAAAATGTCTACCTCCTTTTTTTTTTCTGTTTTTGAATGTAGAAGGAAGAAAATTAGTGGAAGTTTAGGTGAAAGGCAATGAAATGCTTGAGAAAGAAGCAAAGAGAAAGAGAGGGGTCATCCTAGGAAAAAGGAAATGTTGCAGGTCTGGAAAATGTGGATTGTGAAAGCAAGACTGCACAAGCAGTTCTCCTTCCTGGTACAGAGGCGTAATACACATATTTTCTCATTTATAGCTCAACACATAATTCTCAACAAGTGATATGGCAGGTGAAATGTGGTCTAGGAACTAATAACCAGATATAATGTTTTTGATCCAGGGAGGAGAACTGCTGAATGAGAGACGCAAGTGTTAGTATTGAATGAGAGAGGCAAGGAGTAGGTTAGACATGGATGCAGGAGGCCCACAGTCAAGTCCTAGCTGTGTCACGGGTCTCTGGTGACTTGGGTCAGCTGCCTCCCTCTAAGCCAGCAAAAGTTGATTCCACTTGGAGTTTTGTGACTTCCTCTTCCTGGTTTCTAACTTTCCTCTGTGAAAAATAAAATAATAATTTATTGCATTTGAAAATCCAAAGTGATTCATAATTTTTTCTTTCCTGGAAAACAGGTATTCAGGTACTCCTCATAGGACCTCTCTAGCCAGATTTACACTCTTTTGCATGTTGGACTTGAGTAGGAAACATGTGCTTAGTAGAGTTTCTATCTCTTTCCATCTCATGTACACAGAAGTCTTGGAATTTGATGGACATGACTGGATTCATACTCCCACCTGAATTTGTTTTATTTTTTTTCCCACTGTTTGGCTGAAATAACGTCTTCATTCTCACAGCCATGAAATTAAGTATATATATCTCCATGAAAAATTTAAGTGTGAAATGAAACCTGCGTTTCTGTTTCCTGGACATGTTTTGACAGTGGCTCATAGAAGTGCTGCACAGAGAGAATCATTCGCAGGGCACAGACTTCTTCACAGCCTTGGCCACCCTGGGACTGCTCTCTGTATTCCCCAGTGCCATCTGCTGGCACCTCCGCCACAGAGCTCTGGTACACAAAGATCACACAACGCTCCTCAATCCTGAGCATCTCCTAAGAGCTTGTGCCCTTATGGACAGACATGTCGCAGCCCACGGTGAGCGTGGTTGCTCCATCACCAAGTCAGAGGCAGCCCGACTGTAGGGTCTATAAATCACAGAAGGCCAAATCTTCAAAGATATTTAAACGTGATCATGCTCAGCTTTTCGCTCCTGACCATCTACTAGAAAGTTTCAGCCTTGAACCTGTATCTTTCCTTACAGGGATGGGGATTTATGAATACTGTGGACTGATGAGATACAGACAGGTCTCAGCCAGGATTTTATCCTTTATTTCCCTCCAGGCCACCTACTTAGGTGTCCTGTCTCCTTTCTGCGAAACACTCTCAGTGTAATCCTCCCACTCCTCTTTTCTGCTCATATTCCTCCATCCCACTGCATTTACATGAAAAACTACTTGGTGATTTTTGGAGAGAGAGCTTTGTTGCCTCTTTTCTTGTCTGGTGATTCAATAGCAACCAGAAGGTGCTAGCCAGACTTTCTGAAGTTCTTTGTTCATAGAATCTTAGAATAATAGAATGTTTTGTCTTGGAAGGAACCTTAAAGATCATCTAGTTCCAGTGCCATCTAGTTCCCCTGCCATGGGTAGGGACACCTTCCACCAGACCAGGTTGCTCAAAGCCCCATCCAACCCAGCCTTGAACACTTCCAGGGAGGGAGCATCCACAGCTTCTCTGGGCAACCCAGTCCAGTGTGTCACCACTCTCATCGTGAAGAATTTCTTCCAAATGTCTAATCTAAATCTACCCTCTTTCAGTTTAA
>VZSC01000938.1:82780-115710 GCA_013398225.1 Steatornis caripensis | reverse complement strand
AGTCTGGGTGGAGGTGTCAGCCATCACAGGGGCTGAAGAAGGAAAGCCACATCATAATGTGACTCTGTACAAAACTGTGCTGTGAATTGGAGTGGTAGTTTATAGGCCATGCTATTAAAATGTGTTTTAATAGAGTTCATGTATTTCTGAGATTATTGTAATGATGTCTGCTTTTCCTGAAAGGTAAGCAATTCATTCCTCAATGTGAAATCCCCCAGAAATGGATTAGGCACAGATTGTGGCTGTCACTTACACTCCCCTTTTTTGAAATAATTCTAATTTTTCACTTGAATTGGCATAAACTGTTCTTGAGCAACTAACAACATCTTTTCAACTTACTCCACCCTCTTTTTCCGGGTTCCTCATGCTTCTAAAGGGCAGTGGGAATACAGTTAGCCATTTAATCACCAAGTAAGAGTCTCTTAAGTCCCTTGCTATATGAGTTTTTGATGCAGATAGGTTTTTATTTCAACCACGTGGGCTAAATAAGCTTGAACTTACCAACTTATCATCCGTCCTGGCTTTTTCATGTACAAAGAGAACAAGTCTCTCAATAATTAAAAACACTTTCTTGGTGCAGAAGATCCAGCTGACTGGGATTATACACTCTAATCAGTGGGGATTTAGCTGCACCATCCATACAGAATTTGGTGCATTAATACTACTTAGTCTAGTCGATACAAATTCAGAACATGGACTTATATTTTCTTCATTCACAAGTTTATTTAATATCAACACAATTTTAGGTATAATTGATATNTGGGGATTTAGCTGCACCATCCATACAGAATTTGGTGCATTAATACTACTTAGTCTAGTCGATACAAATTCAGAACATGGACTTACATTTTCTTCATTCACAAGTTTATTTAATATCAATACAATTTTAGGTATAATTGATATTTGCATGAGCTTCTGCAGTTGTAGACTTTTCTCATTCCCACTTTGTTCCAAAGCCCTAGTCAGGCTCTCATCTTATAGAGAAGTAATATTAAAATAGCTGGAGAACTTTTAAATGTTAATTTCCTTATGTACTCAGCAGACGTTAAGCCTGCTGATGATCTGCTGGACTCTACTGTGACATACTTTATGCAGGTATAAAAGCTAGGCGAGTGTTCTCCTACGTGCGTGCCAGAGTGGCCCCTGCATCACCTCTTCACAAATTCTGCTATCGCTTGTTGCTAGTGAAAGGAGAGGTGGTGTGGCGTACAAGCGCAACAGTCACCAGCTGCCGAAAACAGCTACAATTAACTGGTGGTAGGTCAAGTGAGATTGAATACTTTCTATTTAAAACTAGATTTGCTTCCTTTCTTTGGTTGTGCGAAGTGCCGATCTCTAACAGTTCAGAATTTGGGATCTGGATTAACTGGAATAATGAACAGTTGTTGAAACTGCAAGGCTGAGCTGGTGATGCTACAAGAACTCATTTTCTCCCAAGAGGGCATATTCTCAACTAATATAAGCTGACATGCTGTCATTAAGTCTAGAATTTCTAATGTTTCTACTGCCTAGCAATAAGAAGGCAGAAAGAGATTTAAAAAACCCAAACAAACTTTAATAGAAATATCTAATATTCTACAGCATTTTTTCAAGCTGTACAATTTAGTAGACTAATACCTTATTCTGTGGGGCACTTCTCCTCCTTCTAGTCTCTGTGGAGGAATAGCAGACTCCATTTTAATGTAATTTCAAAGACATTTTTGTAGAATCCTTCCATTGTCTGGTTCTCAACTGAGCAGTTGGAACCTAAATTAGAATTTGTAATTAATTTTGTTCCTATTGTTTGTCGTTTTTGCTAACTCACAAACAAAGCAACATCATTAAATATTAACTTATAATTTAATTTGACAATTATAGTCCTAGAATTTATTTATTGGTACTGAGATACAGAATTGAAGACTCTTTTGAAGTCTTCAACTCCAGTCCTCATTTCTGTCTTGTATATGCCTATAAAAGTGTATTAATATTATATATACTAATTTAGATAATATCAATTTATACCTACTTGAAGGAGTATCTTCTCACAGTTGATACCAGGTTTAGACTGGTATAATTGCATTGATTGAAGCGGCTTCATTGACTACAACAGATTTACTATAATTTGCAGCAGCCAAGGAGATGCAGGTACAGCAGTCACACATCATTGTGCTGCTTATTGCACATCAGTGGAACAAGGCTGATGACTGAGAATGGTTATTTACTTCCTCCAAGAATACTGTAAAATGTCTCTTAAACTAAACTGCGTGATTTCTACAATCAGTAAATGCAGTTTTGTAAATGGCATTTACTTTAATAGTAAGACACCGATATTTGTGCATAGTCTCCCTTTGCTCTTGAATGCACAATAAAAAATATTGATGACCAATTTTTTATATGTAGCTTATGTTATTTAGTTTGAAAGAGATCTATGCTCTTGCAACTCTGATGGTGCTTCGTGATTAACTTTAGCATTACAAATGCTATTTGTACATTTTTCAATACACAAATAGTTACAATGGGTACTGTGTTACTATGAAAGGTTGGAGTACACATTGTTCTAAGATGCAACTCACTGGTATTCTCTTAGAAAAATGAACACATTTTTGTTAATAAATATGTTAATCATTTTAGAATGTACTCAAACATAGAAATGAGAAAACGTTAAGTAAGAGCTGAAAAAAGGTTTTGTTTTGATGGCATTTGATGTATCTTTCTAATTAGTGAGCATTTGTATCATATGCCTATATGTGGTACTTGACAGCAGGTAGAAAAATTTCTGCAAACATTTTGAAGTGTGCTCTAACTGGCAACTTGTGAGAAAGACTTTTAAACCGAGTATTCAGACCTGAGCCAGGAAGTAGGATAAAACACGAAACAATCATGAAAAGAAAAACTAACCTAAGCAGCTTGTTTCTACATTAGAAAAATATGTAAACATCAGAGGCTTTACTAAAGATGTCATTTTACTTATGTGGGATATGAAAAGCTTACTGAGCTTGCACTCGAATTTTTAAAAAGTGGCCTTTCCAACAGAAAACAGAAGTCAGTGACTAATTAACTTCATTTCAATGAAATAAAAAATACCGGTTTATCCACAGATAAAAAACCACTGTGAGTGCTGTCTGTTAGGAATGCTGGCAATTCTTCGAGGCAACTTGAACATACATTGCCATAGGATTAATTAAGATGTAATAGTTGTGTTGTGCATCAGCTACCCAAATCTACCTTCAACAAAGCCGAGTGTCTGGTCCTGCACTTGGGTCACAACCACCGCATGCAACGCTACAGGCTTGGGGAAGAGTGGCTGGAAAGCTGCTCAGCAGAAAAGGACCTGGGGGGTTTTGGTCAAGAGCCGGCTGAATATGAGCCAGCAGTGTGCCCAGGTGGCCAAGAAGGCCAACAGCATCCGGGCTTGTATCAGAAAAAGCGCGGCCAGGAGGACCAGGGAAGGGATCGTCCCCCTGTAGTCGGCCCTGGTGAGGCCGCACCTCCAACGCTGTGTTCAGTTTTGGGCCCCTCACTACAAGAAAGGCATTGAGGTGCTGGAGCGTGTCCAGAGCAGGGCAACGAAGCTGGTGAAGGGTCTGGAGCACAAGTCCTATGAGGAGGGGCTGAGGGAACTGGGGTTGTTTAGCCTGGGGAAAAGGAGGCTGAGAGAGACCTCATCACGCTCTGCAGCTACCTGAAAGGAGGTTGTAGCGAGGTGGGGGTCGGTCTCTTCTCCCCAGTAACAAGCGATAAGATGAGAGGAAACGGCCTCAGGCTGCGCCAGGGGATGTTTAGATTGGATATTATGAAAAATGTCTTCACGGAAAGGGTTGTCAAGCACTGGAAGAGGCTGCCCAGGGAAGTGCTTGAGTCCCCATCCCTGGAGGTATTTAAAAGACGTGTGGATGTGGTGCTTAGGGACATGGTATAGTGGTGGACTTGGCAGTTTATTGTTGGACTTGATTATCTTAAAGGTCCTTTCCTACCTAAATGATTCTGCGTTTCTATGATCTTTAGAGCCTGATCCATCTCACGCTGAAGCTAACACAAGACTTCGCAGCTGACATCAGCCTGTAAATTAAGTTGGCTGTGAGTTGAAAGTTTTGAACTATACTCATAATTATTTTGTATTTATTTAACTCAAACCTCTCTCCTTTGCAGGATCATAATACATTCATGATCTCCACTGAATTTTTGTATTGTATTATCTGTTGGCCTTGATTTCATATATATGATAATGAACTGTAAATATGCTATTTCTGATCAGGAAATAGATAACTCTAAGTTGTTCTACAGAACTGTAAGTAGTATATGAGCTGCAGATTGGTTTTGATGGTCCTTTATAAAGGGAAGGAGGGTGATATGAATAGTGCAGAAACTCTCTAAGGCACACATTACTGACTAGACAGTAGTAGCACTGACTGACAGGCGATTAACAGTCATCTACTTAAAATATTCGTTACAGAAAAATGACCTGGATCCTAGAAAGTATCTAATTAATCACTGGCATTGCAAATCTCTTAATGTCAACAAAGGTAATTTAATGCTGTTGTTTTGTATATGCAGCCTTCATCTTCGACAGAAGCTTAATTTGGAACTGCTGCACTGCTGAGAGACAATCATAACTTTTGCACTTTGCGCCGATAGTGACACAGATCTCTCTCTTAGCAGTCATGCAAAGATGTGATTGGGAAAGAAGGTGTGATGGCAACAGTACTGCTAAGCTTTTGTACTCCCAAGCCAACCTACTGGTTCCTTGAATGCATTTATAGACTGCTGAAACTATGGCTAGTCCCAGAACTATTTTAAATGCTTGTGGGAACCATATTGGCAATGGTCTGTTCACAGCTCCTTCAATCCATGATCTCAAAATGGTTTTACGGTGAGTTGGTAAACAAGAGGTACTGTGTAAGTTCATTGTATCCTTTCGTATATTATTCAAATTGATCTGGTACCTAGGAGTGACATGGGTAAGTTATTTAGAGTTTAGATGTCTTCAGCAGCTTTTTTAATACATGGGTTGTTCTATCTCATGATAGCTCTGAAAAACGTTTTCCAAGTTGGGAAGAGATTGTTGTGTTTGAATTATTCTTCAGGAACAAGTTCGCAGCCTAGAAATCACCATTACATGTAGAATTTTTCAGGCATTTATCCCTTTCTCTTTATCCTGTGCTAGAACGCTCTTACTAACAAGTAGTTGCTAGGCGAGGAGGAGTAAGCATATAATGCCACTTACAGAGAGGCTTTACTGCTTACTGAGTTGGGGCGGTTGGTCTGCACCTTTATAAGAGAAAATGGGATTTTTAAGTTAGAAGATAAAAGCTGGAGAGAAAAGAAGTGAATTAACAACAAAGTGCATGGAAGTTTTCAGTATTCTAAGATAATATCTATTCACATAAACCACCAAGCTACAAAGAATTTCTGAGTTTTACAAAGCTTCTGCTCAGCTTCCAGCTGGCAAAAATAACCATGTTTTCAATAGTAGGAAAGGTGGTGGTTATGCTGTTTTGCATTGCAGAGTGTTCCATATCCCTTGTCGTGTCATGTCTCAGAGTAGGTCAGTATGAAATCAAGAATGAAAGAAATGAAACTTTGAAGATATTTGTTTTTTCCAGCTCAGTAACTTAATATTTCATCAGGGGCCTTCTGGGAGCTGATCAGAATATGCTGCAGTGAAGAGAGCAGCCAGGGAGGAACTCTAATGAGTCCTCAGTATACATTCCTGACTGCCTTCAAACAATTTGGCGACCATAATTTTTTAAAAGATTCCAAGCACTCATCTCTCATTGTCTTTTGTGGTTTGGACAGAGGATTGTTGATTGTTGGACCGGTTTTGAGGTAGTCCCTTGTGTGAAATTGTGGATCCTACCTCACACATTATCATCTACATTTGCATATAATTGAGACATAAGCTTTCTGGCAATCTGCAAAAGGAACGCTGTAGGGCTGTTGTTAAATTCTCTAAGAACAAACACAATAGGAATGCCGTCCTAGGATGTAGGTCAAGAATTCGTCCACGGAATATTCTTTATTAAATCCAGTGAAATCCTCTGGAGGCTGTTAGATACGAGTTAAAGAAAAGACCTGTATCCAAGGCTTCCTTCAATGAACTACGGGGAGTAAGATAAAATAACATTTGGATCTCCTTTGCCTCTACACTTGTTTTTTTGAAACTAAAATCATCCCAAGTTTGTTCATTTTTGGTTTTCAACCTTTTTCTTTGGAAAGAAGCGCCAAACCACCCCCAAAACCAGGGTGTCACTTTTGTAAATAACATCCATGCATGACAGCATGTGTGTGTTAGGGATGGAGGATCAGCAAGACAGAGAGTGAGAAACCACAGGGGCATTTTATACTGGACATGGCTCCTGCAGCAGCTAGTAGGGTGGGAGGTGACTTTAGCAGTGACTTACATTACATAATACCTCCTATCTCCGTGCAGATGTGTGAGTTTGTTTAAATGTTTTATGAGATTTTTATTACACTGTAACATAGTCCCAACCCCTCTGCAGTTGCCAGTTTGGTCACAAAATGTAACAAATTTTAAAATACCTAATGCTTCAGCTATTCAATAATTTTCTGACAGGGCCCCCAATGCACTTACGGTACCACTGTGTCACTGAGCTACTTTTGTTTGGGTGTGTAGAATAGCAGTTTTAATTCTCCGATCCTGTTCTGCAAAATTCCTGTGTTTAAGCAGGTTTGAATGTTCTGTATGCTTGTAAAAAGTTACTGTTCTCTGTCCCTGTTTTCATGTGCTGTGATACGATAGCAGGCTGTGTAACGATAACCAGTGCTTTCATACCCTTTTGGGGTTGCCATGCCTTGGTGATTTGTGGTGTAAGTAGTGATCTCAGCGATGATGTTTTTCAAAAAGTTTACATTGGAGGCCACTGAATGTTAAACACCAGTTCATGAGAGGACTGAATAGAAGCCGGTGTCATCTTCACTTTATATTAGGGCATTACTCCTTAGTATCCCATTCCCTCAAAAAATTTGTGATTTTTTATAAAAGGGAGGAGATTCCTTTTCTGAAAGAAAAAAACCCCAACCCTACGCTTAAAAAATATTCGTGATTTAGAAGCAGATGATAATTCTTAACTAAGTATTCAAAGAATACTAAATATATGCATAAGGAAAGTGATTCCCAGTTTCCAGTTTCCAGTTTCTAGTTCCAGTGAGGCAGCTTTCTGCTAGACTCTGAAAACTGGATGGAGGGCCAATGGTCAGATCTTGATTGAGAAGGCAAATTTTCCATTATGAAATCCCTCCCAAAAAGGAAGGGCTCCTGAGATGCAGAAGCAGGCAAATAGAGCTTGAGTATTTCAGCAGAGTTACGCTCCAAAGCAACTTGTGTCGCTAAGTGGGAGATAGACAGTTGGAAAACAGCAGCCTTAACTTTTGCATCAAGTCTCTGAATTTAGGAAGATGGAAAGTGGCTGCATTTACAGGAATACGACAATTCTGTACAATTTCTTTGTATGATTACTTCTTTACTTCTTTTTGATTTGACACTGTCCTGCATGACATCCTTGTCTCAAAATTGGAGAGACGTAGACTTGACAGATGGACCACTCGGTGGATAAGGAAATGGCTGGATGGTCATACTCAACGGTTCGATGTCCAAGTGGAGAACAGTGACGCGTGGCGTTCCTCAGGGGTCAGTATTGGGACCGGTGCTGTTTAACATCTTTGTTGGCAACACGGATGGTGGGATCGAGTGCAACCTCAACAAATTTGCAGATGATGCCAAGCTGTGTGGTGCAGTCAACACACTGGAGGGAAGGGATGACATCCAGAAGGACCTTGACAGGCTTGAGAGGTGGACCTGTGCAAACCCCATGAAGTTCAAAAAGGCCACGTACGAGGTACTGCACCTGGGTTAGGACAATCCTAGGCACAAATGGATTGAGAGCAGCCCTGAGGAGAAGGACTTGGGGGTTGTCACGGTTTAAAGCTGGGCTGGCTATTAAATGAGCGACAGATGCTCTTTGTTAGCCCCCTGCCTCCCCAAAGTGGAGGGACAGAGAAAAGGGAAAGAGACTTATGGGTTGGAAAAGTTAAAACAGCTTTACTCTAACTACCATAATAATGTATGATAATAGTAGGAAAAATAATAATGAAATATATACAAATGTACAAATGTGTACAAAACAAATATCGAGCTCCCTCCACTGATGACGAATACATCACCCGGACGCTGCGGGGCATGCCCTGAGAGAGTCCCGGACTGTATTCAGCAGCAGCAGGCAGGAGCTGGATTCAGGAATGCATGGATCAGGATCGAAGCCAGAAGAATCAGACAGAGGCCTCCTCAGACGCTGGCCATACAAGAAGAGAGCGAGACCCTCATGATCCCTCAGCTTTATACCGAGTGTGACGCATATGGGATGGAATATCCCATTTGGTCAGGTTTGGGTCACCTGTCTGACCCGCTCCTCCCCACCGCAGGGTCGCAGGGGTGACGACTTCTCTGCTCTTTCAGTTCCGGCGCACAAGAAAGTTAGCAGAAGCAAGCATCGACCTTGGTCTCCATAGGGATAACTATAAGCAAGAGCCTTTCTGCATACCATTGCTAGTGATGTTCCAGCACTAAACTATAAACACCGAGCCTTATCACCGCTAGAAGCAGCTACTGTCTGGAAAAACATGCAGTTAATTTCAGAGAGTGCAGCTTCTCAGCAGAGACTTAGCTAAAAAGCAAAGTTACTAGAAGAAAATTGGTTCTGTCCTGGCCCTAACCAGGACAAATTGGGAGTTAGGGGGTTTTTTTAAGATGTTGTATGTCATCTCCTGTATGGAAAGAAGATGGTATTCTACCATGCTACATTTCACTAGTTCAGTTGAGATTCGATACAGTAGAACAAAGATCTAATTGATCACCCCTCTATAGTAGGTCTGGGTTTTGTTCAGGTTATTCTTTTGGGCAAGTGTTGCATTTTCTTCCTTTGCATGTGAAATAATTTAGTGCCAGGGTGGCATCACTTAACCTTTATTAGTTGTATATATGGGGAAAATAATCTGTTTAAATTGACTAGAATGACTACAGCAAAACACATCTTAAGATCAGTATTTTAGAAACATGTTGATTTCAGAATCATTTCACAGAGGAGTACAACAAAATAGGCAAAAATCCAGCTTCAANAATGGTTTTAAACTGAAAGAGGGTAGATTTAGATTATATATTGGGAAGAAATTCTTTACAATGAGGGTGGTGAGACACCGGAACAGGTTGCCCAGAGAAGTTGTGGATGGCCCTTCTCTGTAAGTGTTCAAGGCCAGGCTGGATGGGGCTTTGAGCAACCTGGTGTGATGGAAGGTGTCTCTGCCCATGGCGGGGGGGTTGGAACTAGATGATCTTTAAGGTCCCTTCTGACCCAAACCATTCTATGATTCTTTAGGGATGAAAGGTAGGAAGAGAAACCTTTGGTTTCTGGCATTCAGACCCAAAATTCTAGAAAAGGAAAGCTGTGTGGTTTGCCATAGTTACTCTTCAATGGACTTTCCAGCAGATAAATGACTGTCTTCCGTACAAAACTAGATTCTGTACATTTCCCTGTTAAGACAACTTCTATTAAAAATACATTGACAAGACGCAATTAAAAATTCCATACTGAAGCACATTTAAATTATATCTATGAAGTGCCCAATTGTCAAAGACATCTGTCGTGAAAAAAAAGAAGGTCTTACTTTAGCCTATAGCTTTCTGAATGGTCTCTGTAATAATAGGCTACTCAAAGAATGGATTTGGGTCTCAATATATCTAATCTCTATCTGCTATATAAGTATATTTCTATTGTTTAGGACTATAAAAGTTTCCCTAACCTAGCTCTGTCAATTTTAAACTTATTTGTAAATTCCTCAAGTCACCTCAGCAATAACAGTATCTTACGTTTCATTCAGAGCTCACAAAATGTAGTTTTTTACTAGTAGGGATTACTACAGGGATTAATAGATTTTGCCGATTTCACACAATTAGCCAGTGCCTCAGTAGGGGTAAGAACCTAAGTCCCTAGACCAAGCTGTAACTTCTGGTGTGTAAAAAAATTACAAAATAAAGAGCTACTGTTCTTATGGTGTAGTGTTTCATATGTCAGATATCTCAAATTCAACAGAGTAATGCCAGATCCTTATGTGGGATGGGATGTTCCGAAGTACTACAAGAGTTAACGTGAAATAATGCAGTGCTTTTTTTCCCTCTGGATCAAGAATCGAGTGCCTGTGCCCCCTCATGGTATTAGGAAGATAGGAAAGCATTGCCCTCACATTTCAAGCGTTTTATAAATATTGTGCATGTCTGTGCCAACTAAAATTATATTTTGAATAATTCAATTACCCTTTTGATAACTTAGGTATGATATATTTCCATTTTCATTCTCCTTCCCCGTGAGGTGTCTTTTGCATGTATAAATAGTCATTTTCCATCAGTTTGTAGCTGGCTGTGTTGATTGAATACCTGCATATTTGTACAGTGCTGGGGGTAAAAGATGGCATATACTTTTATTTTTTTAGTGTTAGTGGATAAAACACAGTTATCCTTACGTGGAAAGGATCCAGTGAGGTGTTCAGTTCAATGGAGAGTGTAACGTAGTATGGAACACTTGGGTAATTTGCTGGTTTTTCCCCCCTCTGGAAATGAAATATTAGAAATATCAATCTAAGCTGAGAAGAAGGAATTTTAACTTAATTTTAGCCAGATGGAAACAGTTTATAAGCAAGGGTGAGGTGGGAGAGGTTTTTCTGTAATTGTGGCTGTTGCGACTCAGGTGAAGAGCGAGTGTGCTACCTACAGGGAAAATGGCTAAAGCCTACATATCTCACTTCTGAAGTGTCAGGATTGAAGGTACTGAAAGAAGGTTGTGAAGGCACGGCCAGTACCTTGGGGTGGACATGGGTGTGTGAAACAGATGTGAAGGGAGTGCGATATCCCTGTCCTTAGCTAGTATATAGTTCAGTGAGAGTTAACTCCAACTGACATAAGGGTTGAGAGAAGAAAGCAAGGGCAGAGATTTTTGGCTGACGCTTTATTTTCTCCTGTGTAGCTTTGTGAAGCAAGGAGCCTAATTTTGTTAGAAGCTTTCCTCAATTCAGAAAGAGCCAGCCTTCTCCTATGCTACTTTCCACCATCTGAATAGGAATTGGGCAGGGGGCCCAGGAGCCACATTCTCTACCTTAACCCAGCGACGCCTGAAGAAGCCAAGAGTCCTCTTCCAAGCGGTTGCAGTGGGAAAGGGCCAGCAGCTACTTATGAGTGCCCCTTACTCACATCCGAGATACTTTGGGGGCTAGAAGAGAAGTAGTAGAAGGCAGCTGGGAGAGCTGCCAAGTGTCACACTTTTGGCAGCTTTGTCACACATTCCTTTAATTTAGGGTTTGGCTCTGCCGCAGGAAGGCTTGCAGGTTTCTGCTTGACGTTTTCCTTGTTTACCGCTTGGGGCCACTGTGGCACTCTTGAGCTGCAAACGTGGAGCGTCTCCTCCGTGTTGGATCCCAGGCAGGAAGGAGCTCTTGGGAGGTAGAAGTTGCAGCAGCGTATAGGCAGGACCATTTCGTATTGTCCTCATTGCCTTTGCTTCGCTCCAGGTGACTGAAAGAACCTCGAGCACCCCGGGAACTTCCTATCACTCCTCAACTGAGCAGGTTCCCTGGCAGCCCTGGACTAGCGCTGACGGATCCCCATCCCAGTTCTCCATCCAGCTGGGAGCACCTATTCCAGGTGCTGGGGTTGTGTACTTCTTTACTTTGCCCTTACCCCTCTTCAGGGTAGGGTGTGCTGATAACAGGATTAGATATTTTGTCATCGGAAATTACACTGGGGGGCAAACTGAAGACAAGGTTATACAGAATTGTTAAACAGTGAGAGAAAGCCAGGACAGCGGGACAAGTTGAAAACATCGTATAATTGCTGTTGAAGATACACACGTATCTTGAGGTAGTGAAGTTCTGTGATGGTGGCAAAAACACTGGAGTTTTTAATTTAAAATATGATTCAAACAGCATATTAACTCTTACTTTGTTGGCCAGATGTTTTACTATTAAAATCAATACAGTTAAACTATTGTTTTTTCTATAGCAGTACCTGAAGGTACCGCTTTATTACTTCATTACTACACTACTCTTCAGTCTGTAGTTAGGACCATAATTTTCTTGTTCACTTGCATTTGAAGTATTGTGGAGTTCAGGCTAAATAACATTCCTTTTTCTAGTTGGATCAGTGCTCATAAGGTGTTTTTTTAATTTTACGTTTTATTAGAGTAGCACTAAATTGGAATACTGGAGTTTTGAATACAGTTCTCTGTGTGTTTCATACAAAATAAAAGATAATTCGAGCGACTTCACATTGACTCTCGCTATTTTCAGCCTCCTTCAGAGAGAGCAGGCAGTGGAGATCGCTTCTTTGAAGGAGTTGAAGGAAAAGATAAACTTGCTGTTCTCTCTCGGTTTAATGATAGCGAGTGACCTGCTTAGCCTGGAGCAGCAAGTCCCTGGGGCCCAGACATCCACTGGAAGCAAAACTGACCACAGTGACCCACCGCAGCTCTGCTTCTCGGTTGCGGGGGTGTGGATTGGTATTGGTTTTCAATTTAGACAAGATGTTGTGTGAGTCACCCTGCCCTCTGCCCTCCCACCAGTGCTATGAATAATAAACTCAGTGAGAAGTTGCAAGCCAACTGATGTGCTGCCAGGGCACGGCTCCTTCTCCCTGCGGTCCTTTCCCTCTCTGCACTTTGCCGGACCTGCGGGGCCTGTTGTGGGTGGAGGTGAAACACATCTGGAAGGGGCTGGTTCAAACGGCACTCGTAAGTGAAGAAGGAGGTTCTAAATCCGACCTGCCCTGGGGAAAAGGGGCTGAGGTCATAGGAGGGCAGAATGCGGAGCAGTGTTATGGTGAAAAAGTGAAAAAAAATTACATCAAATGTTTGTTTAAGGATCAGGAGTCCTGGCCCAGCCCCTTCGGTTTGCCAAATATTACATGAAGCTACATAAAACCCAACTCTAACCTCTCACAGCTCTCTCATTAGGTCACATTAAGCTTTGGCAGGGAGGATGGTCCTACTTGGTGGTTTTCTGATTTGTGGTTTGAATTTGGCCAACTTTACTTATTTAAATTTATTTTATTTTGTAAACGCTCAATGATAGAGTAAAACACTAGAGTAAACTTGTTCTGGCCAACATTTATTGTGGAAACATTCTGTATTATCAAGAGATCTTTGCAGAATAGCTAACAAATTAAAACAAAGCTTTTCAAGCACATATTGAAGTTCTTTTTGTAAATGAAGGAAATGTACTGATGGCTTCAAGCCATCACTTTTGGTTGTTATCCACTTCTAGCCCTCCGGGCTTTTATAAAACTGGTGTCTTTTCCCTCTCGCCGTGAGGACAGCAGTCCCTTTGGCTGTGGTGCAACCAGGAGAATGAATCAAAATATGTTCTCCTCCTTTTAACTTTGTTAAGTTTTTAACAAGTTTGTCTTTCCTTCCTTTATGAATACCTCGGTGAGCTTGTTTGCTTATGTGGAGGCTCAGTTTGACTGTTGACATTGAACTATGAAGAGCTGATTCCAAGCAGGGATTTTCCTAATCTGAAAGATTATTAAGTACATGATATGTAAGCTATTTTTTGCCCACTGAAAATAGAATTTAAACTGTGGAGAATGACCTGCTCTTCTTTTTATGTCTTCTGAATGAACAAATTGGCTTCTGTCATCTATCAGTAATCTTTTCTTTATAGAAAATACTTTCACAAGAAAAAAGAGAAAAGTTGCATTTTCTCTAACGGGACATTATTTTTTATTTGTTAAAAATAAGAGAAATGCTTTATTTTGCCATTAGATTGGTAGGTGACTACCTGTGGTAGAGTAATGGTAATGTTCTTTCTGAGGACTATGATCTCGACATACCTTCTCATCTTTATAGCTTTTTGTAGTGCAGTTGCCAAGCTGTATCATTGAAATATAATCATGCCACAGATAAACATTTGTACTGCACGGAACCCTAACAACTGGAGCTGCGAAGCACTTGAAGAAGCATTGCTTGTGAACCTACGGCCTTCTAACTTCTACAATTTGGGAATGTTGAAAATTTCATTTAGATTAAAAACATGCAAAGAAACCAGTTGAAATGTTTGTACTATTTTTTCAGAACTTCGGGATTTGTGAACTTTCTCGATCTGAGAGGTAAAAATGACACACTGCTTTTCTCTTTGAAATTTTGCAACGGTTTTAAAAATAAGCGACAGTAGTGCGTAGGGAGCAATAGCCTAACTATGTTTTTAGGTATGTGTCAGAAATATGTGTCTTAAATTGCTTTAAGAAATATGACTACAGTTTTGACTTAGTAATTATAATTATGTCCCGCCAAAATTAATGATTTTATTCTGTGCACATATCTTGCGTAGATCAGCTTTTCCATCATTTTGCAGATGAATTTAGGCTCTGCACACAGCAGACTGACAGCCCTGTAATCTGGTGCTTGTACCTAACAGATTCAATACACATTTGTACAACGTTCCCCGGATTTGGCGCTTGCTACCTTAATCGCTCTGGTTTTTGGCAGGATGATTAACCAAATACCATGCTCGCTGATACCTTGGCAGAGATATCTCGCCCTGCAGTTAGCTTGTTGAAACAAGTTTGAAAGTTCTTGAAAACTGTAGTGCCATCAGCAGTGTAGATTTAAAATATGTTAAAGAAGTCATTTGAACGAATATAATCTCGGGGGGGGGGGTTTATGCCCGTGCGATCTTTGAACTCGTGGCTGGCTTTCTCATGAATGCTCACAACTATAGCAATAATTTTATTGATAGGGTTGATTATCTGCTAGTTACTGTTAAATCCGTTCTACGGGATCCACTGTCACACCAGCTAGCGGTGGCCTGNTTGAACTCGTGGCTGGCTTTCTCATGAATGCTCACAACTATAGCAATAATTTTATTGATAGGGTTGATTATCTGCTAGTTACTGTTAAATCCGTTCTACGGGATCCACTGTCACACCAGCTAGCAGTGGCCTGACTGGAGGTGAAGAGTGACCTAAAGATGAAAAATTCCCATATTCTCTGAAACTCTTGAAATGTTCTTTTCAGCTTAACACTTTTTTCTCTTGGTAGCAAAACCACCTTTAAATACCAAAGAGGAATTGTCATGGCTGTCACTGACTCTACCACACAGAGTTGGAGACACTTCTTTACAAGGAGACGTGTCAATAGCGTTTGTATTGTTGTTGAGAGGGATGCTGAATTATTAAAAAATTGCAAAGCTGAAAATTGTTGCAGGGACAGTTTTCCAAGTCTGTTCCTGTGCTATACAAATTTGTTGAATGGAAAGCATCTGTCTTGTTCATTGACAGTAATGTTCTATTATAGTTCATGATGTTGCATTTATGAGTTTGTAGAGTTTCAAAAGTGACAGAAAAGGTAGAATATGGTGTTTCTTATCACAGATTCAGCCTGTGAATACATCAGCTAATCAGTTGTGATTAGCTATGCTTACTACCTTGCCGGAGGTGAGGATTAAATGCTTAACCAGCATAATGCTAAAGCTGAGGAGAGGTCATTACTTCCAGTTGTATGAATGAGTAAAACCAAGAAATCTAAATAGAGGTTGTTTGGGTCAGTACTGGTGACTGCTCCCAAAAAATGCTACAGAAGAATTATCTTGTCAATCTGCTTATATTTGATGTGGTTTTGACATAGAAAGCTGTATGCTTAGCTCCCTCAAAATTTTAAACAGAAATCAACTAGGGAATTGCACAGCTATTCCTCACAAATCACACTACCCCTTTTGCACTACTACGCTGTATTTTGATTTCTCAACAAGCTTCTGTGACAACAATATTTATACTCATCTTGGTTTTTATTGTGCACTGGCCAGATTTAGACACTATTCCTTTATTTAGTATAGACTAGCTGATCTCACAAACAGCCAGCACAGTATAATGACAGTATCCTGAATTTAGATTTATTGTTACTCCTTATCTGTGATAATCCCCAGTTAGGGAGAGGTAATACGTCTTTGCCTGATCCCTTAAAATTCTCCATAGCTAACCTCTGTGTTACAGTTGCTTATTGGTGTATAGGTATATGAGAAATGTATCATAGGGCTAAATCTGACCAACAGTACGTTGGGGGCTCCCTTTTCTGATTTGACTCCAGATAGGTTAACAATATTCAAGTTATATTGATATAAACAGATAATCTGTATGTTTAAGTTCATGATGCTGAATACAGTACCAATAATTCGCCAGGAGAAGCTAACAAGAAGAAAGAAGTCTCCCTAGTTTATAATTAATGTAAAAAATACAGAAGAACAGCAATTGGTAGAACTGGTTGAATAATGTTGAGTTTGGGAAAAAAGGACTTGAAGAGTTCACAAAAAAATTTCAAAATGCCATTTATTCAAGCAAATGCCAAATATTACATTGGCATTAAGGTAGGCACAGAAGTATGCAACCCATTGCATGGATATGTTGCTGTGATTATATACATCCGTGATTTGAGAATTATCATAAGCAGTGCTGGTTTGTTTACACTGGAATACTTTTTCATGCTTTTCGACCTCAGGTACGTGTATGTTACAGTTCAGATCATGAGTTTGCTTTTGAAACAAACCTCACAGTGGTCTCCACTTGCAGCATTTTTGGTTTGTATCACAGTGAAGTCCCAGAAGACAAAAACTGGATTCCTTTCAAGCGAAACTTGTGCTGCAGGAGTGCACCTAATACACTTCAGACTCTACTGGTGTTCCATCCACAACCCTAAACTAGAGCAATTTTGAAAGAGGAATGCTCAAAAGGCCTATGTGCAGAGGTTTCAGGTCCTCGGTGCTGTCAGTATAGTAACTGCTACTTCAATAGATACTTTGATGCTAGTTACTTCAGTAGACCCACTTCTGTTGTACCATGCTGCTTGCTAGTGCAGACGTAGTTGTAGAATCTCTTACCTTTTCCTCATGGTGTATTTAGTTTATTCAGGGTATGCTCAGTGACTATGATAAGCTGACAAATTCACGTTCACGTGTAATAATATTTATTCTATGTCTGCTGTCATTCTCAAGCAGCGATGAGATACCTGCACAATGCTAAGCAACAGCTTGAAATTCTATGGAGAAACATTCTGCTCTTATACGAGTTATGTATGGTAGTATTTGCTTTTTCTCTGAATGTCGGAGCTACCACTTTTCACTTTTAAGACTCCCCTGTGGTGACAGTAAGCGTTGCCAGTCACATGGCTGAGATTCAGAGCTGGGAGAACTGCCATAGTAAACTGAATTTGAACTCTGGTCTTCCCATGCCTCCACTGGGATCTATAACTGTCTAAAAGGCAGGTCTGGCCAGAAAATTTTTGTGTTGCAAAATTACTTTTGATGTGCAGCTGGCTGTGTAAAACGCTTCTTATTTGTTTGTCCAAATTCCAAAGCTGACTTAAACCACACAGTCTAATCGATAATGCCAGTTCTTTTAAAAAATAAAAATATTTATCTTTTTTATTACTTGATTTGATGATAATTGAACCCAAGCGTTTTTGAACACTGGATGCAACTGAAGCTCTTTAATTTATTATAGATTGGCTAGCAGGCTGGTGAATCACTGTAAAGCCATGTTGGGGCAATGAAAAGCCTCAGATATGTCGCGCTTGTCGGGGTTTGTACGTATAGCTAAAAAATGCATATAATTTCTGTATTATTAGATGCTAATTTAATAATAACAACATTGCTTTTTAAAGCACAGTGTTCTGTGCACAGCATCTTAGATATGCTGGTGTAAAACAGTGGAGCTTCATTGCGTTCAAGCATTTGTCGAGTTCAACTGAAAACAGTGTCCAAGCCCCTTGTTCTGAGGAACCAGGTTTCAGAAACCTGGTAACACAGCAAGTGAAAGAAAAAGTATGTAGGAAAATTTTAATCAATGACGTGTGTACTCATTTTGATAGTGTGTTACTTGGCCTAATTTTATAATATATATTCTTGGAGGAAATGTGAATAAAGTCTGTTAAAACAGATGAAAACAATTGAGCTTAAGTTATTTTTATTTTGGATGTGTTTTAGTATTCAACTATAAATTGGTTAGTGTACTGTCGTTTAAAAGTTGTGAAAAGATTGCCAATAGAGTCTCACAGCTCAAAAAGCTGTAAGAATTGGAGTAAGTGGCCTCGTTCTTCTGCCGGACATGATGTCCTGGCTTCGGCTGCGATAGAGTTAATTTTCTTCTTAGTAGCTAGAATAACACTGTGTTTTGGATTTATTATGGGGTTTGGTATGAGAACAATGTTGATAATATAACGGTGTTTTCAGTTGTGGCTAAGAAATCAAGGACTTGTCAACTTCCAACACTTTGCTAGCGTGCAGGTGCACAAGAAGATGAGAGGGAGCGTAGCCAGAGCACCGGATCCATATTGGCCAATGGGATATTCCATATCGTTCAACATCATACTCAGTGTATAGATGAGGGTTGGCCAGGAACCACTCGCGCTTTCTTCCGGAACTGCAGTTTCGGGATTTCTCTCCTTCGGGAGGGAGCCGGGGGCGAGCTGGGCATTGGTCAGCAGGTGGTGAGCAGTTGCACTGTGTGCTGTTTGTTTGTATATTCTGTTATTGTTGTTACTATTACAATATTTTATTTCAATTATTGAATTGTTTTTATCTCAACCCATGAGTCTCTTTGTCTTTACCTTTCCGATTCTCTCCCCCATTCCCCGGGGGGCGGGGGAGAGTGAGCAAGCAGCTGCGTGGTATTTAGCTACCTGCCAGGTTAAAACCATGACACATGAAAAGGAAGCTACTTGTCACTCTGTTTACTTTCAAATGTAGAGTCGAGTCCAACAGAACGTGAAAGGCAGCTAGAGTCTATATGAAATGTATTTTCCTATGCATGGAGACAACCGTTTGTACAGCGTACACTTTTCACTGTTCCACAATTTAACAAATGTGGTGTTTTTTAAAACCGCTGACTAATTTAAGATCAGTTTGGCAGAAGGGTAGAGGTTTGAAGGATACCACGTTCCTACAATCTTTGTGGAAACTGGTAACTGAATGGAGACTGCCATTAGTGCTCTCATTGAAGGAAGAGCTCAACAGTCATTTGTGTTATTTGTTCTTGCAGCTGATCAGTCAGCAAACGTGTACTGACTGGCCAGGCAGCACATCTGTACCCCCAAGCCAGCTGTAGCGTGGGCTGCTGTTCAACCAGCTACTAATGGAAGTTGCCATGGAAGGTGTGATGTGTCTCCAGTTAGGTGGGTGAGAGGGGGGATACGAGAGAAAATTTTAAAATGGTATGAAAAATGTTCTGAAATGTTTAGAATAAAAAGTTCAGGGAAGAGAGGAGAAGAAAGTAGGTGATAAATGAAAGAGGAGAAAGGGTATAGGAGAGACCCAGAGTACTACGGAGCAGAGGGGAAGGGAAGCAGGGACAGGGGGCACAGATCTTGCCATTGAGCAAGGCTTCGTTTGCTTCACCGATTGCTGAATACAGTAGGCTACATCAGGACTGGGACCACAGATACATCTGCACCGGGTTTTATTCTCTGCTTCTATCTGTATGACCCTTAGTTTGTCCGTATCTTTTACTTCCTTGTCTTCAGTTATTTCAGTTTTGGGGCTATAGGGCAGGAACCGTTTTTACTCCTTGAAGACATTCTTGGAAAATATGTGGGATGTAAAGAGCAGGTGGAGGCAATTTTAGTTTCCCTGCATGACTATAGATGTCTCTTGGAGTTGCGATCTAGATTTTAGACAGTTCAGCTTCACGGGTGAAAATGAATTAGAGGTCAGAGTAAACGTGCCTTCTGTAGTCAACCTTGCTAGTTACAGACAATCTGCCACAGTGGTTTTGAGCTTTCTGGTTCAGGTAGAGGTATAAATGAAAAAATTTTGATGGCACTTTGTAATTTTCCAACAAAGCTAGAGATTTTTTTCTAGTTTTAAATTGAAAAGTCACTACAATATCTAAGCTGAAAAGTGTTATCCTCTTAACTTTCTCTTCCCAGTTACTTTCTTACTGATTTTGTAGGGCAAATATAAAGAAACAGAGTATCTTTTCTTGAATGATTTCGTTAGAACTCAAAGGTAGTGGACAGATTCAGGATTTTATTTTGGCCTGCTACAATGCTGTGATCTGACTTGCAGGTTTTAATCATATTTTTAATTTATTTTTTACACTTTTTACAAGAGCATGTAGTGATAGGATGAGGGGTAATGGTTTTAAACTGAAAGGGGGCAGATTTAGATTAGATACTAGAAACAAATTCTTTACGATGAGGGTGGTGAGACACTGGGACAGGCTGCCCAGAGAAGCTGTGGCTGCCCGCTCCCTGGAAGTGTTTGAGGCCAGGCTGGATGGGGCTTTGAGCAACCTGGTGTGGTGGAAGGTGTCCCTGCCCATGGCAGGTGGGGTGGAACTAGGTGATCTTTGAGGTCCCTTCTGACACAAACCATTCTATGATTCTATGATTTACTTTGAATATTTTCAGGATTTTGTTTTTAATTTATGAGGTCATATTAAAAAGGGAACTGTAGAAATTAATACTGTAACTTTAAGTTAACCTAAATGATTTTCTAAATAATTCTTTTCTAAACTATGTAGGTCGAATTGATTCTAAATAAAAAAAGAAACTTTCCTGCAGGGCTAATAAAACTCTTTGCCCATGCTTATGCAGCCTCACTTTCTTTCCAGCCAGCCTCATGACTCACGTTTTTTTAAAGCTCTTTATTGATTAATGTATTTTTGAATTTAGCAAGTAGGAAATAATTGCATGATAGCACGAAGTATTCAAGCATGGTATGCATAAACCAGTTTTCCTTTTAAGTTTCCAGTGGATCTCCCTTCCACTTGAATACTGTAGAAAATAATTATAAACCTGACCCTGCTAAGACCCCTGAAAGGTACCAGCATGACACTTCAGCTGGTGTTGGAACCAGATGCAATTTGATTCAGTATAAAATTTGTCCAAAGAAGGTAAAAAAGACACCCCCCCCCAAGCCCTGTAGGTATGTGGTCTTAAGAAAGGCACACAGCTGCAGGAAAGAACTGCCAATTAATGTAATTTACAACAGGTTTCAAAATCTTGCCTTAGATTGTGAGTTGAATAGCAGCGAGGGGAAACACAGAAGGGAATGGTGTAGAAGTTCAGGGAAAGGATGCAGTGTGGCAGGGAAAAAATGGGTAAGCAACAACATCTGGAAACGAAAGAGGAAACAACCAAAAGTGCAACTAGTAAGAGAGAATCCAGACTACAGCAGATTGGAAAAGATCAGAAGTAGCCAAGAGGAGATCTTTGGGGTAGCGTGGCAAGCAGCGGGACGCAGACACGTGTGTTCCTTTTGACTTGGAAAGTTCTGTCACTTTCTTTCAGTATGATACCTGCGTAATTAGTTTGGCATGTTGCACTGGTTACAAGGTCTGAGATTGACAGGGACTTGTTTTCCAAGGTGGGAAGTGAGTAAGCTCCACTGCTTTCTTTATAGTTCTGCTATCTGCGATGATTGCCTTGTAGCTGTAAAAGTTCTTTTACATGAGTATTGAGGTGATTTTATAATCACCTTACTAAACTATGTGTTTAACTACTGTGTGATGTGCCTCTAGAGGAGCATCTTTGGTTGTGTACACTTAATATATCGCTAGATAAATACTTTTTTTGGCAGGTGGCTCATAAGTCATGTTATCATCACCTTTGCCAGTCATATGGAGCCAATCATAGCTTTCCCTGTTCATTACAAAAGAATGCAGAGCAACCCAGTCAAAGCAGTCCGTGAACACTTGCTTCAACTCTTACAAGTTGCTTTGCTCATCCCTCATTAATTGCTAATGGATGCCCTGGTCCACATTTACTGCAATGTACGTGCATGTGTCTCTCATAGCACGTGCTGACTGTGGGGACTAACAGGGCCGGACAGCTCAGGGCAAATATGTATGGGGAAACCATCAGACATGTGATGATTAATTTGGTGATTCTTTCTCATTAAAATTGGCTCTTCATTTTAGATTAGAAGTTTTTTCCAGCTCTCACAAACTTGAGGACTGTGTCACTTCCCGTGGGAGAAAATTGAGATGCATGAAGTTCCAGAATACTGTGGATCTGCTTATATTTATCAAAACACTGAATATTCTTATAAGAAGAGGAAATTGCCATTTGACAAACCAGAAGCAAAGGAAATTAATCTTCATGAGACTAGTTGGATAATTTTGCAGCTGCCGTGATATTATAGAAACTCTTACTCGTATTTGCATCCGCGTAACGTGAAAGCATTTTACCTTTTCAATCTACAAGTTAGCGTCCTGGCAACAAAAGTGCATAGGCTTTGGAAGACAGGAGAAAAAAAATGACCATCTGAATTTATTTTTTACAAGAAATGACAAAGCCTATTTTTGTTCCCTGGAGCATGCTGTATCCTGGGTGGGGGACAGACTCCAAACAAAACTAACTTTCTTTTGCAGGGGTTTTCTTTTCACTTCAGAGTGTGAAAGCATTCCCTGGCTTTTCACCTAATGGAATCTTTTAGATTATCTGGCTGCATGGCAAGGATTTTTTTTTTTTTTTTCTGTTTGTTTGGAATAATGTGGCTGCAAATCAAATGGAATGTTTGGGCTCTACCATAGTATAGACAGCATGATAATAAAAATCTACCATGTTAATTTTCCTCAGCAGATGCCTAATATCCATCCCTGTGATCCTAACACATGCACGTTTTCTCAAATGCCTGGTTTACTGTTATCATCAAACCTAGTCTGTTTTCTCTGGACAAACTACTCCTTCTGGAAGCATAAACAAGAAGAGTTTAACAGAGCACTGACAGAGCCTGTCTTGGATCTGTGTTGAAAACCTGTGCACTGCCATAAATCCCTGACCGCTAAAGCAAATGTCTACCCTTAGGTAAGTGTATAGGTGCACATGAGAACGCACATCCATACGCTCATGTGTGTACATACTCACAGATCTTCTGAAAAGACACAGTTGTAACAGTAATGATGTGTTGGACTAGAGTCCCGAACGGTTTCATGCAGTGCGGGGTAGGTTATGTTCCTTTGCTTCTTCACCGTTACTTTTACTTACAACTGGTTTTGAAGAAGAGAGGGGAAAGTGATTCTTCTAAGGTCTATGTGGGTTTGGGCTCGTTAAAAATGCACAGTCGTGCAGCTGTCAGAGAATCTCAATATGTAACTGTATTTTATCTTTCTCTGGACTTTTTTCCTACTTCTAGTGAAATTTCTTTGGTTTATTGTGGACTGTGCCTTCTACTACACCAAATAAAGATATTTAAACTCTGAAAATTTTATGCAAAGGAAAAATGTATGGTGAAATTACACCTCACCATCAGTTACTTTTAGCACCCTGAAGTTCTGTTGCAGTTAGAAAACAAGTAAGGTGTCCTGGTTTGACCCAATGCAGTATCATAGAATCATAGAATGGTAGGGGTTGGAAGGGACCTCTAGAGATCATCTAGTCCAACCCCCCTGCTAAAGCAGGTTAGCCTAGAAACTAGAAGTACTAGTACTAGAAGTACTCCATCCCATACACATCATGTTCAGAATAAAGGTGAGGGATCACAAGTGTTGCTCCCTCTCCCTTTATGGCCAGGGCCTGAGGGCACTAATGGGCTCTAGTGGCCCTAAGCAACCTCAGCTGCTGCTTCCACCTACACCCATGTCCCAGGAGCCTATTTAAGCCCAGCATGGGACTGGGGGGGTGGCTGGTAATGTTGTAGCGTGATGCTCTCCTCCAGCTCCTTGCTTGAGTGTCTGAGGAGGACTCTACCCAATCATTCTACTTTTGATCCTGAATTCAGCTCCTGCCTGCTGCTGACTACAGTCTGGGACTTTCCCGGGGCATACCCCGCAGCATCCAGGTGATGTATTTGTCTTCAGTGGGGGGGAACTTGATATTGGTTTTGTGCGTATTCGTATATGTGTATATATGTTTCTTTATTTTTTCCTATTATTATTATACATGATTATTGTGGTTAGATTAAAGCTGTTTTAAGTTTTCCAAGCCATAAGTCTCTTTCCCTTTTCTCTCTGCCCCACCCCCACCCCCCATTTTGGGGAGGGAGGGAGTTAACAAATAGCATCTGTCATTCTTTTAATAGCCAGCCCAGCTTTAAACTGTGACATAAGGGCACATAACAACTTTCAGAGTCTTTTAGGATCTATGAACATGTCTTATATGAATGCTTTTAAGAGAGATTCACCAATGAGAACTTCATAGTTTTAACTAAGTATAGTATGCAACTCATAACTCGCATATTTTTGAAGTAATTTTTGTTTGTTCCTATAGTGCCTTATATGTTGGACTATCCCTATAACTTAATACAATTATGCTTTATAAAAAAAATTCCACTATGAAATTATGATGTAATATTGAAATAAACCATATATTTTGGTGTTCAAGAAAAAAAATTGAATAGTTCTTGATGAAAGGTGATTTGGTTTATGATGTAAATTTATAGGAGCAATTATCTAATACTGCTAGCTGAAATGCTGGGTATTTTTGAAAAATAAAGCTGTTCTTTAGACTCAGAAGTTACTCTTTTCTAGACAGGGCTGTAATTGGATGTTATTTGGTCTCATCTCTCTTCTTTACTCTCCAGATTAATTTTCCTGACTGTTTCCTAAGGCATATGAGTTATGCGTGTGTCTGCCTCGTTGTTTAGCGTCTTTTATCATCTTCTCAATTGTATACTTCTGCTGGTTAAGGGAAAAAAACCCTCAAGAATATGTATATTAGAATAACATCTCATGCAGATTCTATTCTTACCTAGGCAGCGGAGACAGCGTATGGCATTTCATTTTACCTATTTATGCATTTTCTGTACTCAACTAATTTTGGTCTTGGTTTAGGGTACATATTTTTAGTAATGAGTACTAGGCATTTTAGAAGTCTTTCAGTTACATTCTAAGCAGAGCAAAGTTTTCAGGGTGGGCTAAGGAGAATGGGTGATGTGCAGTGTGAGAAATGGTTAAATGCAAAGCTGTTCTTCCAGACGAGAGCTGGAAGGTGAGCAGAAGGCTTTACTAGACAGCAAAGCCTGTGCCGGTGCAGAGCTGGCTGCTTCTATATTGTGGAACTCAGTCATATGGTGTCACCACTAGGTGGCATGTTTGGGACTTGGTGGCATGGTGATGTCAATACATCAATAAAATTGGTAGGAAATTTTTTTCTTTAATCAATGTATAGCATACGTTTATGCTTTTACAAGTCATAAATTTTGCTCTAGGAACTGATGTTATTAATGCTGTATTTTCTTCTGTGCAATGGAGGCTACGTTTTCAGAGCAGTAATACATTCAGAATGCGTTTGTATGCTTTAGACATAGTATGCTATCCAAATTGAAATGTCAGCTATTTTAATATCTGATATTTAACGTGAACCCACTTTTCTTAACGATCTTCTGAGGCTTTGTAGAACTTTAGCAGTGCTCCAGTTTAGCTTTCCTTCATTTGGAATTTGTTTGAAACAAATAGCATATGCAATGTAGGATAAAGAGATTCAACGCTTGTTCTTGGGTTTTTTCCCCTCAGAATTTTTAAAAACAGAATCATAGAATCATTTAGGTTGGCAAAGACCCTTAAGATCATCGATTTCAACCATTAACCTAACACTACCAACTCCACCACAAACAGTTCTCTCACAGTCCTTTAGCTTTAGATAATTCAGTAAATCTTGTATATTGCATAGGAATTATTTTTTTAATCACATTGTTAAGTTTTCAAATTTTAGAGAGAACTAGTTTTTTTTAAATTAATTGTAAAGGTAAGAAAATTGAGGGTTACTATTTGCAAATTAATCTGAATCGATCTACTTGGTATTAAGTATCTTCTTGAACCAAGTCTCAGTGCTAAAGTGTCACACCATCTTAAACATTAATTTATATCCACTATATTGTTGTGCGTATTTATATCAAAAAGTCAAATATAATGATCCATGATATAAGAATGTAGTTAAATAATCACCTTAAAATGCATGCATCTTTTTAGGAAGTTATACCTTACTGCAATTGTTGATCAGATAACCAGGGAGTAAGTTTTGTTAATCAGGTTAGCTGATGGGTGGTCTTAAGAATATTAATATAAAAAGATAAAATCAAAGAAAGAAATTGGTTAACCTCCCACCCTGTTTAGAGAAGGATTCTGTTCCAGTAGAAGCTAGCTTTTTTAAGACCGTGACAGCTTTTAGATATCTCAACAGGCAAATAGTTTGTGGGCATTGGTATGACAAACTTCCACAGATGTTTAGAAAAGGCTTATGGTTCACCTGAGGTTTCATATTAAACTTATTGTGAAGAGTAGTGAGGAGTGCAAGCACAAATGAGTAAACCTTTTCCTGTAAATCATGCAGCTGTGTTCTGGGGAACCTTCAGAGTGGAGTGCAACAGGCTTTTGCAGAGAAAACTGTCTTTTCAGATAAAGAGGAGTTGTCCCCCCGAATCTGTCCATGAGCAGTGGAAGCTCATACAGAACTGTTTATAGAGTAATGATTAAGACAGCACAGAGAAAAGTCGTCAATGGATAATGCCAATCGTGTTTTTTCCGGATCAGTTGAGCACCATTTTAGTGTGTATTTTTTGAACTTAGAGGTTGTTATTCGGTATCTATGTTCATGTTCTTCCCGTAACAGACATGGCGTGTTTTCAGACGTTAGAATTGCCAGCACTGAAAATCAGGCTCAGATTTGTTGTGCCAGCTTTCTTTTTGGTTCCTTTTCTGTAAGAGTTGACTAGTATTTATTATATGTTTAGAGAATAAATTAGCCCTTTCTAAGTTAACTGAAACTTTGGGTGGAAGGTGGTATAGGGGTACAAATTATGAATGTGACTATTTAATTTTAGAACACTAAGAATTGGCCCAGATCTTTTTTGGTAGCCAAGTGTGAAGGAGAAATAGAAGAGAGACAGGCTAGTCTTAATGGCCGTAGTCTTGAGGATTATTGTTTATTATTTCTGGTATTAACAGCAGATTTTATGTGCAGGAGGCAGTATTGACTTGCTATTAATTTATCTGAATGGAGCATCTGTAAGATAGCTGTAGCAGCTATTGAGAGATAATTAGTTAAATCTTAGTTTCCATCTGTGGCTGAGATTTGGGTTTGTTGGCCAATGATACTGAACACACTGTAGCCTTGAAAAGATATTGACAGAGCTCTGTCACTTGTGCTCACAAGAGACCTGGAATTCATAGAGGTTTTGTCTTTTTCCATCTGGGATCTGGGGCAGCAGTCACATTTTTAAGAGACGAAGGGTATTTCTGACAGTCTCCAAGACCATCAAGAGTGATTCCCTTTCCTGACTACTAGCATAAATTTTTACAGTAGTCTGTTGTATTCCAAGTTATTGCCTAACACTTTGTATTTAGGTAGTTGATGTTAAATACACAATCATCAGAACATCATTTTTCTGCAGGGGAAGCACAAAGACTGTGCAACTACATACATAATACAAAAATACAAGAGGTAGATTTTATTCACCTTAAATCAGTGAACTTTTGAGTGTAAAGCCTTGCTCTGAATAACTCTTGCATTATTTCTTACATGTGTAATTGGATATTTGTTTAGTGTCTCAAAAACCAAATAAATGTTAATGTTTTAAAAATATTTAGATGACTTTAAATAGTAATACCTAAGCTTTCAAATTCCTGCATTATCATCTGATAATGTTGATTTAAAGTAAATGCAATTGTACTAAATCCCTTCTAATAGATACGGACATCTATGAACAATCTAAACAACCCTTGTATGCAATTAACATGAACTTCATAGGCTTCTATTATCACTTTATTGGACATCAGGTTAATATTTGAAGGATAACAGACTCATATTAGCTTAAAAAAATTCTACAGTCGATCAAGTAAAACCTAACGAAACGGAATAAGTGGTTCCTGACGATTGCAACTAGGGCTACAGCCAGTTTCTATGATTTTCATTCTTGTGGACAAAATTTTCAGTTTAATATTTTCCTGATGGAGAGTATGAGCATGTATCCTAGAATCTAAAGATTTGTCCTACCAGTTATCTTCATGCTAGATCCAAGTTTCTACAGAGCCTGGGATTAACTAATTCATTCACTAATGGTTTTGGGTCCACCTTTACCTGAAATTATTTATCGTCATGCTTTGGTCTAATGAGTTTTTAAATGAATGTAGTATTAGTATAGAAAAAGGCCTAGAGGTAGTTTAATGAAGACTGTTGGCTAGGCATCGAGAGAATCTAAATTTCATCCTTAGGCTTTAATTGTGATATATCTGGCTAATGGTGCGAAAAAATGGTATGTCAAAATGTGTTGAATACTGTGTCAGTTTTGGAGTACTTTTATTTCACAATTATTGCTTTCTCAAGTATTTAGCTAACAAGAAGTATGTATTTCTTTGCCAAATGCCTTTCCTGTAATAGAAAACACTGTGGTGAAAGACTGAGATGGCTCTGTATAAAGTATTGTGAGCTAACTGCATGAGTGGTACACCTCTAGTCAAAGCAAGAGCTTGTGTGCCAAATTATCTTACAAGGCAGGAATTGGTCCAGAATAGATGTAATGTTAACTTACAGCAAGGCTGTAATGTTTACTGAGGAAGTTACAACACTACCTTGACCATTGCTGAGTGAATTCTTATTAGAGGATATTCTATTTGATGTACGTCGCCTTTTTTCCTACTTGTGAATGAGCTCAAAGTAATTATCAAGATTTAAGATATTCTCAAGCTTAGTGGCTGAAGTGAGTAATTTAATATTTTTATACATTTATTTCAATTAATATAGTTAAATAAGAGATAGTTAAAGATAATCAAACCACAAATAGGTACAGTACTGACTTGATATGTTCAAACTTAGTTCTGATAGATAGCATAGCCAATAAGAGAAATTTCTATCTAATGGATGAATACAGTTCTGAGAATCTGACTTCTTGTAAATGCACGATTCACTTTCTGGGAATCTTATCTGCTTAATTTTTGTTTCACCAAATCACTTCTGCAAGTAAAATGCCAGAATATTTGCAAAAAATAGTTCAAAGTCCTGAGCTTAGATACATTAGACATTTAAGTATAATATTCTTCTGCAGACTAATTCCGGTATATTCATATCTATTTACTTATGTAATTTCTCTTTTAAAGATAGTGTTCAGTGATTGGGGGCACGCATGGTAGAATAGAAACAGTTGAGAGAGGAAGGCCTGCGTTCTAATAATAGACCTAGAAAAGTAGTATTTTACTAAGATTTGGAGTCTGATAAGAGGGAATAGATAGGCTTATCTAGGGACCTGGATAGCTCTGTGCAAACCAGACAGGGGACTCACAACTGCTGGTACTACAACATGGTAGTGTACAAAGTGGCTTTGAGTAGTATATAGTGTGACACAGAGGTGAAAACTGCCACTGCCAATGACCCTGACTGCTGTTCTGCTACTGGTCCTACCCAACACCATGTCCAGGAGTGATATCAGCAAAAAAAGTCTGTAAGATGCCTGGGTAGAGATAGGTATTAAAAAGTATTTACACTTACCATACTCACAAATAATTCACAGCAATGAAATATAAGGAAGACTGCTATTGTGCAGATCTCTAACTTTCTCTTCAGGGCTCATTATCCTATCAGTCCTTCTTTCTTCATAATCCTTCATTCCATTTCACTTTGCCATTTTACAGATCCCTAATCTTTTTCCATCAGTCTGTCTGCTTCCAGTTCCACAGTCTTTTTCCTCTTCTATCCTGTCTTTTTCACTTTGTCTGTGGATGAGGAGCTCAAGCGGTGCTAGCAGTACATGTCTCTGGGATAAATAGGAGAGATTTTAATATAATAACAGTAACAACAATCACAAAAAATAGAGAAGTTAAAAAGAAGAGCCGTCTCCTTGTAGTTTATCCACTGCCAGAAGAAAATGCAAAGGCTAGTCTTGCTTTGCTTTCTTTCCTAGACATTTTGGAATGGAGTACAAAGGTTACCCAAACCCTATTTTTCCAAGAGGAGCTGTCTTTTGTTCCCAGGTTGAATGTAGCGTAGGAATTATGTTCATCGTACTCAAAAGCTATTGTTTGTAGCTGGATAAAATTGATCAAATCAAGTAATCTGTAAAAATCTGAGTTTTGCACTGCTGCAATAGCTGGCTGGGTTATGATCTGCAGGGAGCAAAGCTATTTAATGGCCATAACTTGTTTTAGGATGTGGAACCTCAATGTTGCATGGACACAAAATGCTAAATCATGAAGTATATAAAATCTGATTTTCACATTTTATTTCCGTATTTGGAAAAATGTGTGTTTATTTTTCCAACTCAGGAATATGAGTTCCGTTCACAAAGTTTCTTCTGTTCCTGTGGCAGGGATGAGTTTCAAAGTCCTACTTTTATTGAATACATATTACACATCCAGTGTTAATGAAGTAAAATTAGTCAATAACATTTATCAATTTACTTTGAGGTTTGAATTAATCATGTGGAAATGTTGAGCTTTTCCTAATATTTGCTCTTTTCTGATTTTGCCCTTGTTTCTTTTGAAACAGTACAACTATTCATTATAAAAAAAGACTAAAACTGTCACAAGCGAATTTAAAGCCTTGTTTTGATCAAGTTATGACAACGTGGGTAAATTGCAGCATTTGCTAATCTGTGTTTCGAGCCTGCTGTTGCTTTCTCTGCTAGTTGAGACTCCAGTACTTAAAATGCTCCTCTCTTTCATGCATAAAAATGTACCTCCAGCCCATCAAACTATTTCCTTGGGAAGCTGTGGTTCACTACAGTCTGACCAAGTTAGTGTTCTAACCTGGAAATGAAAGGAAAGCAGAAGCTGAGCTGTTTGAGAAACATTGGCACAGCAGGGGATTACCCTGTCTCATTTTCCCCAAACCACATTTTTTGGAAATTACGCTTCCAGTGAGAGTCCCCACCCAGGCAGTCCTTCTCCCAGATGAGGTAAAGGAAGCCACCATCAAGCTGAGCTAGGAGCTGTGTTAGGCTTCTCTGAGTTGGAAGCCTCTCTTCATTACATCACACCTGGCTGTATTTCAGAGATTAATGAACAGCATCTTGTCAGTTTTAATATATTGCAGTGCTTTAGTTTACATTGACGATGTAATCATAAATTCCCTGAGCTGTGAACTGCACCTTAAGGACTCGCATGGAGTTCTAAGAAGGCAAGAAAAAGAAATGACTATAATCTAGAGAGTGTGCCAGTTGTGAGAAAAACCTGCAGATTTTCTAGGACATTAGGTTTCAAAAGAAGGATTACACACAGACTAAACAGAGTAGAAGCCATAAAAATTTAAAGACATCACAAAAATAAGATCCTTTTTAGGTATGACAGAATACTAAAGTAAATTTATACTGAATTATACCACCCAAGCAGACCCATTAATTAACGTAATGAGAAAATATGTTCCATTTTCATGGACCTAAGCATGTCAGGAAGCATTTGACACTTTTAAAAGGAGGAGAGGTGAAAGCATGCGCTTCACCACACCCAAAATTCTCAGATTTTAGCTTATCTATTATCATCCATGTTTGGGCTGCTGAGGCATATGGATACGTACTAATCGAGAGAGAGGAAGAAAAAATGACTATAAGTGACCAATATGTCTAAAAAAAAAAAACAAACACATTTTGGGCTGTGTAACTTTTAAAGTTACATCTTGTATCTTGAACATTGCAGAGATTATCATATCATACCAGGACATCATGAGTGAAAAGAAGATTTTTATTGTCAGGATATGATTCTGGAAATGATATATTTGTGAAACTTTTGAATCTACAAGCAGATGCTATGTGTTCATTCCAACTGCTTATACTTCTAAAGCTGGCAAGTAGGACACTTTGCAGGATCAGGAAATAAAAGCCAGACTTTCAAGGTTGTTCAGACATCAATTTTTGGTGCAAATTATTTCAAAAATCAAGCTCTAATTCCTTTTCTCAGACTCATCCCATTCCTGTTGTTAAAATATTCCCCTGCATATTGGTTGGAAATTCTTATGGTCATTCTTTGATAAAAGCAAACTGAAAAAATTCATTTGACCCCTAATTTTTTTATGATGCAAAAAAACCCTGGGACACATTCTTTCATTTCATATCTCTGATGTAATGGCCGCTTGATCTTAAGAACAGGATATTGTAGGTAGCATCCTCTGCAATGTGTCATGTAATTTTTCAGTTTGGATAGCACCTCCCAGATGTTTCCATCCCTGTTGATTTGAAGAATTTTGATAGATGTGATATATTCTTAGACTTAATATGTTGATCCGTCTATATTCAAGTGAATCATTGCTTTAGTGTATTTTTAATAAATTTGTTTTATACATGTATAGCTGATGCTGAAGGATTTCCTAGATTACAAATAACTACAATTTTTATGCACACAAAATTTTAAGTTAATTATAGTTGCGTACGTAAGTATGCACATCTGACACAGTTCAGTTAATTCTTTGAATTTTCAGATTTACAGAATCACAGAATGGCAGGGATTGGAAGGGACCTCTAGAGATCATCTAGTCCAACCCCCCAGCTAAAGCAGGCTGCCTAGAGCAGGTTGCACAGGAATGTGTCCGGGCAGGTTTTGAATCTCTCCAGAGGAGACTCCACTGCTTCTCTGGGCAGCCTGTGCCAGGGCTCTGCCACCCTCACAGTGAAGAAGTTCTTCCTCACGTTCAGGTGGAACTGCCTGTGTTCCAGTTTGTGCCTGTTGCCCCTTGTCTTGTCACTGGGCACCACTGAAAAGAGTCTGGCCCCATCCTCTTGACACCCACCCTTTAGGTATTGATAAGCATTGATGAGATCCTCTCTTGGTCTTCTCCAGGCTGAACAGCCCCAGGTCTCTCAGCCTTTCCTCACAAGAGAGATGCTCCAGTCCCCTCATCTTTGTTGCCCTCTGGACTCTCTCCAGTAGTTCCCTGTCCCTCTCAAACTGGAGAGCCCAGAACTGGACACAGCACTCCAGATGTGGCCTCACCAGGCCAGAGTAGAGGGGGAGGATCACCTCCCTCGACCTGCTGGCCACACTCTTC
>VZSC01000938.1:37384-73582 GCA_013398225.1 Steatornis caripensis | reverse complement strand
CACATCCTTTTGTCTAAAAAAATCATTAAATCCACAGATTAACAATAAATCCAACTCTATGCATTTATCACTTCCAGATACAACTGTTCCATTTCTCAGATATTACACAAATACATTTGTTAGAATTTATATGCATTATACATATATTATATATTACATAATAGTGTGTATACATACATGGTGTTCAATAATATAATAATAATTTGGGGTTTTATAGCACTTTTCATTTGAAGAGCTCAAAGTGCTTTACAGGGACTGATTTCACTAATTTTCAGATGGAAAGTGGAGGCACAAAGATGTGATTATTTCAGGTTACATAGAATTTGTGACAGACAATAACTGAATTCTCTTGTTGTGAACTTCAGCCGTGCTGTCGCCCTAAAAAGAAATACATGTATAGCATACGTAGTCTACGTAGGTAGGCTTGCAAAGACTTGTAAGGTCTCAAACCAAGAAAGCACTTAATTATATTAATAACATTAAGCACATGACTTCAGTGAGACTCATATGCTTAAAATTACTTGTGTGCTCCAGTGCTCTGCTAGATGGGTGCCTGTATATGCTTGGTAGTGTTTATAGAAGATAGCTTATAGAAGATGCTTAAACATAGTTTGCATGATATTTTCTAAGCTATTTTCCCACATTTCAAATGTACATACAGTACCTGACAGCTACTATAAAATAAAACTAATTGAACAGAGGAATATCACAACAGTAATGTCCTCAAATGACAGAATTTTGTTGTTTCCTTTTCTGCTTGGCTCCCATTACAATCTAATTGTTCTCAAAAGGGAACTGAAGTTGGAATTCTGCAGTATATTCGGTGGGAGACAGCTAATAGCATTTCTGGATAATTCACAGGTTACTGCTTCTGGTATTAATGGAGATCACTACAAGATATATCTGGTGACTCAATACCAGATGGTTTTTGGTCTCAGTATATCTTGATATGAATTAAGTTCATTCTGCACCCCAGTTTTGACTCTGCCTGGAACGCTTTCCTTTCAGTGGCTCCTCCTAGGAACGTTCAGAAAATGGGATTTGTTTGTTAGTGCCTTGTGATGCAAGCCACCTTTTTGTCCTACAGCAAAATGCATCCTACATAAAAAATGTATTGTGAACACAGCCACTGTGTGTATTCACATGCTTTAGCTAGCACTTTCTTTCTGAAGTTTCCTAGGAATTCAAGCAATTTCTCATTTAAATATTTTTTCACTTATGTTTTCATTGCAAAATGAAAATAAATGGGAAAATTTTATAGACTCTTACAGACTGGAAAAGGAACTTAACTATGTGATACATGAGACCCTACTACTCACTTACAACAGATGGAAAGTTATTTTTATCAGTAGAAATAAAACTCTTCTCCAATAATGCAGCTTTCTGTTTGTGCACATTCTTAGCAATAACTTATCACATTTTTGATTGCGGAAGCCAGTATGTGTAAAGCAGACAACAGGTAAAGACACACATTAAATGTATATAACACACAATATTATTTTTTTGTGAATTCCTATAGCTTGAAATGATCACTAGAATGATATATTTTCAGTACTGAGAGCTCTGGTAAGCAGGTGCGTCATTTGGCTTTCAAATCAAACTGTATAGTGTAATGTGAAGAAAAAAATTCCTGTGGAAGCCTATGGGAATCTTCTTTGAGTTAAGGGATAACATGATAATCCTTTGCTAATATATAGGCCAAATCAGTAATTATTAATAAGCCATGAGTGAACTCAAGGAAAAAGATTGATGTGTCAGTTGAACCACTTGTACAGTGCTATAAAATCGTAATGTTTCTCTTTCTCAGATAAGGCATTAGTAATATCATCTGAGTAGTCAGTCTGCCCAGTGTAAATCTATGCAGAATTAGTTGCTGTGCTAAGATTGCTTGCATGTTGCGCATTTTATAGCACGATAAATTGAGTCACAACTGAAATCAGTGAGTACAAAGGCAAGCGGCTACTCTTTTGCCTAGCACGTGTCTATAGAATGCCAGCTCATGTCCCACCCTGCAATCGCTTATGCCTGTCATTTCACTACTTGACAGTCAGTCTTGCTAGTCTTATCAGTAAGTGTGACAACAATATTTTTGGATTAGGATATAGTCTTGAGTGAAATATTAAACTGTTCCTGTTAAATACAGCAAGAAGGGTTTGAAGATGTGCCTAATGCTGCTCAGTTCTGCCTTTGTAATACTGGACTGAAAACAGTTGAGGGAACTCTTCCGTGGATGTTTGTGGGCATCTGTGGGCTCAACTTTGGGCCCTGTCTTACTACGGCTATTTCATAAAATGGGGCTGCTCGCTCGGTGTTTTAATTAAGTTCCTGCTTAGTGGGATATGCTTACAGATTTGAAATCAGCATATAGATGTGTGAAAGAGAAGTTGGCTAATCACTCAACGTTTTTAATAGACCCCTTGTGTAACTGCTGACAATACCTATAAGGAAACTCAACAGGACTGGATATACTCCGTACGCCTTTAAGTAGGACATGCCCCGTACGGCTTCATGCAGGGCTGAATCTGCAGTCTTACTCCAGAAAACCTTGGTGTGTCTAATGACTGCAAATGCAGACACAGGGAGGTCATGCGTGCACTGATGTCTGAAGTTAAGATCTTCTGCCAGCTAAGTGGATGTCTTTTAAGGACTTAATCCTGTAACTAATGAAGTCAATAGGAGATTTTCAGTTGACATCAATGGACTTTGAGTCCGGCCCTCAAAGATTAAAGTAATCTGGTACTATGCTTTCAGGTGGCTTCTGCTGTTTCACACCTATATCCTAAAAAGTACACGTCTTATTTCGCTGAATTACTCTACTGTTGAAAACAGTGAACATCTTAGCAAAACAGTCTTAACTTTTTTCACTGTTTCTACAACATTTTGCCTTGAAACTACTCATGGAAATGTTTATCAGGTTTTTGTAGCCAGAACGCAGATTATTTAGCACATTTTTTCTGCAAATTTGGATTAGAGTAAATTTAAAGGGTTGGTTGCCTTTTTGGTGAGATTCTTAGTTAATTTTTTAAAAATGACAGAAATAAAATATTGGTCAATATTTAGTATTGCAAAATGGGAAAAGCTAGTTTTTATTTACTTCATTACTCCCTTCTGTTTTTTCTGAGACAAAGATAACCTTTTAAGTTGGACAGAAGATCAACATGGTATCATTCCTAATTAAACTGATACACAGTTAAACTAAAGGATAGTAAATTAAAAGGCATTAATGTCTCTTAAAGGATTTACATAATGAAGGAAAAATAAGCAGAGCAGGATGTCCTCGCAGTTGTTTTTCCCATGCCGACCCAGTCTTATAAATGCCTGTTTCAAGGATGCAAGTAGAATTACATGTATGAATATTTATTTTCACCTTAATGGGACTTGCCATTAAGACAACTTGACACCTGTGAAAATTTACTTGTTTCTAAGTGTTTTCAGACTTGCCGTTTTGCATATGTGTACATGAAAAACATCCTCGTTTCTAACCCCAAATTAGAGAAAGTGTATACTGAAAAGCAACATTTCATCACCGCAGGACTATCGTTCCGCTTTTCACTTCAGGCATCTGATTATTGGATTCAAATTGGTAACTTTCTGATAAGCATAGTGACTGTAAGGTGACCAAGTGCTTTCTCCCTTCTTCCAGCCTCAGTCTGTCCGTGGCTGAGCTTCACCACCTGAGACTGAACTGCCTGAGGCTGGTACTCCTGAACTGTAAATGTCCAAGCTAAGATAGAGTATTAGAAATCACTATAAAATAACAAAGTTCTGCCGAATCATCAAAAGATAAAAACCTCGGCCTGCTGGGAGGCCTCTGATGCACGCAACTGTTAGGCAGTTTCAAAAAATAATAAGCATCACCTACAACAACCAGGGATTACTGACCTTTGTTGTGGTTCTAGGAAGGAAGGAGCTGCAAAGCCAAAATGTGGAAAAGTGAATGAAAGGAGGAGATAAACAGAGGTGTCATGTTGGCGATGCAGAATTTATACTCTTATTTATACCTAATGTCTACTTTGTTTGCGTGAAACAGAGTAACTTCTGAGGATTTAAAAGTACAAAAGGTTTGCGTTTGTGTCCCTGGCTGTTAACAGAAGAAATGCGTTTCCTTGAGGGGGAGGATTTGAGTTAATATTTCTTATTGGACACATTAGAAAAATGAGTTTACTGTTTTTTCTGAAATGAAGTGAAACAATTTGGAGCTGATTTTTCGTAACATCTTTTTGTCTCCCTACTTATGTATGGAGTAAAGGCATTTCTCCTTATAGTCCAATAACATGCCTTCTTTCTGATCAGTGACATTTAGAAAGAGAAAGATGAAGGTTTTCTGTCCCAAAATAATAAAACGGAGTTGAAAACTAGCAGACACCAGGAATAGTTATGTTTCTTGCAACAGGTATGTTTGTTCTTTTAACAGTAGAAAGCCTCAAAGAATGCTTGAAATGTACAATGTGTTGGGAACAGAGAGGCAGGATCTCCGAATAAAGGAAGAAATGAATGGAATAAAAGATTAGGAGAGTGAGAGAGACAGAGACGGAGACAACTTGAACACATACATAAAATCCCTTCTGGAGGCCCTTATCTAATTGCCTCATTTATCTAGTTTCATTTATAAGCTCAGTTTTATTCTGGGACACTCTCGGAGGCTGTGTGAGAATGGCTGCAGAATGACCTAACTGGCAACGGGCTTTCTACAGACCCCTTTTTTCTTTTTTCTTTTTTTTTTTTTTTGTATGCCAATTCTCAGGGCAATTACTGCAGTTGCCCTTTTTATATTAGCATCTTGGGTGGCTAGGCCTGGGGTTTACTCACTCTTTTTAATAGTGTAACTTCTTTTGATAAATCAACAGCTAGGATTTTTTGTGTCTCTTTTTTGAGAATCCTGCTTTTCCACTGGGGCTTCCTATGTACGCATGTGGGCTTAATGCAGACGCTTGCTTTCACGTGATGTAAAAGATGATTTAAAAATGAAGCAAAACACTTTCCACAAACTCATCTCCCCTCTCCCTCTAATCTTCACTTAGATTACTTCTTAGTTTTGATGGAATGACTGAAACAGATTTTTTTTTTTTAAATAAAATAAACTGAAGTATTTTGCTTCACCTTTGAAAGCTATTTTCTGGGTGCAGCACAGCTGACTTGAGTTTTTTGCCATTGATTTGAATCGAGGCCTGGATTTAATTCTTAGCTCTTAGTGGAGCTTTATTTTCTGACTTCACTGGTAAACTAAACTGTCCTTATTAGCAAGATCAAAACTCTAAGATCATTGTTATCCCTTCTCTACGTGACTATGGCATATATATTACTGGGTATCTTCAATTTAGGTCCCATCCGTGGTATTTTTTACGTCTCCAAGAACTAAGCAGTGAGCAAAGAACTATCACATCTCTCCAGCTGGTTCTTGAAAATAATGTGTCACAGTGGAGATAAAGTTGGGTTTATTTTTAAATATATTTCATTAAAGAAAGTGTTAAAGATGTTATCTCTGTCAGATATTTAAATGTTGCTAAAATACTTCAGCAGCTTTCTTGCTTTGGCGATTATGAAGAGTGTAATAAAACTGCACTATCTGACAGATTTAGACAGCTGGCTTATTCATGGGAAGTTCACATTTTTGTCACCCACGTTGAATAAGGAAAGATTAGATGCTAAGGTCAATTTACAAAAATGGTTGTCAGGACATTTTTTAATTGTAAAACTTTTTGTGATGGAATTCAGGGAAAAGACTAAAGGCAGAAAGCAGCGGAGACAAAGAGCTGCTATTAACCTACAGATGCTACCGCAGGGTTCATTTTAAGATTGGTCACACTGCTTAGCCAATGAAGTTTTCGTGTGACTATAAGGGACCACCCTTTTCTGGGGTGAGAGGGCAATTTGGTCTTCATGCCCATTTAATCCCGAGACGTCTTTCAATGGACTGTCAGTTGAATCTACATTGTGCAAAATTATGCATGCACTTTTTAATGCAGACCATTGTTTGCTGAGAACTTAACCAAGATTTCTCAACCAATTTCCATTTGGCATGAGGTCACTCGAAACCCAGGCAAACATATATGGAAGGCAAATGTAATTTTCTGTTCCTCTGAGCTGGAATGTGTAAGACAGAGAAATGCAAGTATCAGTCATGCTGTACTTTCAGATGTAGTACTTACTAAATGAAGACCGGCAACTTTCTATAAAGGAAAATTCATTGCATGTCACTGCTCTGGAGAGGTAATTTCGCTACTGGAGAGTAATATGGCTAAAGTCTTTTAGATCTTGTTGCCTAAAGTGTTGTAAATCATTGAACGCTGCTTATAAGAACCATAGGATGTGCACACTGTGGCTACTCTGCTTTCTTCTCATAGGCAACATTTTATAGAAGCCAGGTAGTGCAAAGGAAATCTGGTAGTCGGTAAGTAGTGAGCAAAGAAACTGCCAATAACGCCCTAGAGCTGGAGATAAGAGGGCACCAGTTCTGAAGATACATCTAGACTATTAATACTTTAGAAAACCTGACTATAGCATGTACACCATGTTTATTGATACATTTACAAAGACTCAATTTTATGTTAGCTCTTCAAGGAACATTTACATTTAGAACCGCATTTGGCAAGAATCGTTACACGTTTTCTACAAGTGACATCTTACACAGCCAACATGTGCTCATGTGAGCTCTCGTCCAGGGACGTTCCGTTCAGTGTGAAATCGGCAGCAGTCTACTCATGTATAATCTGGCCCGTCCTGTTACAGTGAAAATCACTTTATGAACACTTTTAACACATGCTGGAATTTTATTATGATTGGTTGGCGGTTGTTTTTTTCATCCGTCGTAAATGAATACAAGTTGACACAAGGATACATTTCTAGATTAGATCCACAACACATTAAAGAGTGTGTTTGCTCTCTCTTTCCCCGTCTTTCCAATTAAGTTGGTGAAAAATGTAACTTAGTATTTTACAGGACATGGTAAAGCTGTCTCATCTAGGTGATGTCTATATTATAAAAATAAAATAAAATAATATAAATATGTAACATGAACCCAGTGCCCGTTGTTAAATAAAATATATGATAAAAAGCAGACCTTCTAGGATGACTGGTTTTGAAATACGTGAATATAATTTAATTATTAAACACTTGAAACAATCTTGATATTAAGCTGCGATAACCAGATTTTTGCATCTATGCTAGATAAAGAAATGCGTAACATTCTGTAATAGAGTTACATCGATGAAGGTGAAAGTTACAGCCTTACAATGAATTGCCTGGATAGGAATGCATTAAGGAGTTCTGAAATATTGTCTCGCGATGTAGTTCACTTCACCTTAGAAACTGTTACAACTGGACTTTATGAAGTCCAGCAGTTTATACAGGGATGTTTGAAAACTGCTCTCTTATTGCTATAATCAGATAGGTAGAGACATGAGATACCTGGGATGTCAAAGAATCCATTAAGACTTCACGAAAGTCCTTTGACGAAAATGTGGTTTACAGTGGAATTACTTCGTAAACTATTTCTCATGAAGAAATAAATATATAAAAAAAATTCCACTAGCTGTAAAACCGTATTGGTGGTAGTGCGTGCATGTGTATGTGTGCACGTATTGTATATCGGTACGTCCATGGAGACGTACAGAAATAGTTACACACATACAAAGAATTTATCTGCACGTTTGTGGATATTGTACTTAAATTAATAAAGTAAATCAAATAACCGGTATTTGTTGCAGGATAACAGTCTTTTAAAAATGACAGGATTCAAAACAAATGCCCGTTGAAAGTGTAGTTTCGAAATAGTCCCAGAAACTATACAATATAGCTGGTTAGATCCAGCAAATAGGATGTCATGTCTAGGATCTGATCAAGAATACCTGCCCTTGTCACTCTTCGGATGTTTCTATCCACTTGTTCACACTGGGGGCCGAGATAGCCTTTTTTACATAAGCATTTATTAGGCCTTACACAGACACCTCCATGTCGACAGGCTGGGTCGCATTTTGCTGTGGGTAAAAAAAACAGCAATTTTCTAATTTGTTTAGAACATCACAAACCAAAAAGATACAGTACACATTCATTAAGAGCTTTTCTAAACTTATAACGATAAAGCACATGAATTAATAACAAAATAGAAAGGATGAAATATTAGAGTTTTTGAAACCGTATTTTTCAAGGTGTTAGACTACTAGGGAGACAAAGTAATTTTGTATGTCTGAGAGGACGCCACCCAGGACAGACTTTGAAACGCAAAGGGCAGATTTTTTAAAATGCCAGATTCCTGTATTCAGGCTTGATTTTGGAGTGCACGGAAGATCTACCTCAGAAGACTTTAGGCTCCAAATGTCTTATTGTTTGAAAACAAGACATACAGCACATCTAGGTCTTCAACAGTGGTGGTCTACCTCATTGCGTCTCTTATGCTGGCAACCCAAAAAAGTCCTGAAGTTGGTGAGATGATGTTTTAGCACCTGGCCATCTCCAAGCTAGCAAGTACTGAATCTCAGGTGAACTCCTTCGTTCGTGCAGCGTTCTGCACTACACGCTTTCCTTAGCAGAGCAGACTACAACTGACCACAGAGATGCAACCCTTTGGCACTTAAGTCACTTACACTTGGAATAAAATGGAATTCCCTTTAGGGAAAAAAAAAAAGAACCAGAGTAATTTTTGGACAGCTTTTGGCAGTTAGTTAAGTTTCAAAGTTTTTCCCCTCTCTCTTTAGCAGATGGCTGACAATTTACTATAGAGTTGTAGGTTATTCAGCTTGCTTAAGTTTTTCAAATATAAATGCTATTTTAAATTGTAGCCAGTGTTAGTAAAACTAACCATTGGTTACTAGTTGTGGAAGTATTTTCTTCTGGGGTAGAGTCACAGCACTGTGATAAATACAATGCATATTTCTTTTTGCAGGCATTTTGCTGTTTAATGTTCTCTATTATAATGAAGCTATAATATTGATTTACAGAGATTTATAATAAACTATGTATAAAACCAGTTTCTTTATTTTATACATGAGTTTCTTGATTACCCTAGGAGGAAACTGATGCCTCGTAAGGTAATTTTACTTATTTAAATCATAATAGTAGCTTGAGGTCCAACCTAGAACACCTCTGTTAAGTGCTGCGTGGGAAGAAAGATCCTTAGTCTACATATTTTCTTTAGCTTTCTCATACATTGCATCTATCAAATTATCTACCATAGAGCTGTCATTTTTTAAACAAAACAGATTATTCAAGACCCGTTTATGTTCACACCGGAGATGTTTTTTACTTTAAGTTCCACTTGGGTAAAGGGCTGTAGAATGGGCCTCATTCTCTCAACGTAGGAAACCTCTGACTGACAAATGAGGACGATTGAAGCTGGGCTATTTGGTCAGATTACCTCATCCATTTCTCCAACCTGCTTTTGTTGCATGGCTGTGATGGTCAGCTCCTGAATCTTGCCAGTAAGTTTTATCATTAGTGATTTCATTCTTTTCATTTCTCTCCAAACGAAGTCATTCCTGCTCGTCACTAAAAACCCAGAGGTTGTTGCCGAAACTTATGCTCCAGGCTATAAGGACCTTATAGGTGACCCTGCTTCAGCAGGGTGCTCCTGAGTGCCCTTCCAACCTGCATTATCCCTGGTCCGTCATGTGATCCTTGCTTTGTCTTACTCTGTGATTCTTGTCCTCTTTTGAGTTCTACTGCCACTACATTAACCTTATCTCTTTGTATAGACATCTGATCAAACTCGCTGAGCCAATACACTCAGTCAGAAGACTGCTGCTGCGCTAATAACACCTCCTGGTACCTGGGCTTGCTCTGGAAGATCTGCCTAGGCCAGAGTTGTACAGCTCAGACATAACCACAGCTGTGGCACTCCAGGTTCGTTCATCTCACCCCTTTGGTGGCATACCCAACATCTAGTTTGATCACAGTAACTTTTTCAAGTGACTTTTAAAAGATATGCTATGGCAACAATGTGGGACTTAATACAAGCACTGCGATTAGTAATGGATTACAATGACGCTGTGATTATTAGCTGCTTTGTGATAAGTTGTGCACAGAATTCCCTTTAACAAACTGGAGCTGTTTTATTTTGTAGGATCGAAATTAAGAATGTACCAAAACTAAAATATTTGCATTAAATTAGCAAAGTGCAAAACATGCAATAGTGACCTGCAGGTACTCTTATTTGACACTGACAATGATAACAGTGCGGTTGTGGAAGCTGAATGTCTGAACATGGAATACGTATTGATTGCATTTCCTTTCATTTTATAGTCTTGGTGAAAAAAGTAAGAATACTGTTTTCTGTCATATTTATGCTATTAATTGCATTCTGTAGTGGTTCACATTGCGTTAGTGAAACAGTTAAAACATCTGTCTAAAGAGTTATTGTTCTCCTGCAGCTCACGAGATCAGTATTTCTTTAACATTGTCTTAGAACTTACGGTCAATGACATATATTGAAAATTTCTCTCAGCAAATAATAAAAAGCAAATTATGACATGCCACTGCTTTTATCGCTTGTTGCTATGAATCTATATACAAACCAGTTCTGCAGAACTCTCCTTCCCAGCCTTGATTACAGCAGCATTTTCCTGTGGGAGTGCAGTGCCCGTTCCGACAATGCCTTGAGCATTCAGATGTCAGTATCTGTGCAGACTGAGCTGTTCTTTTGCATTCTTCAGGGACTAAAGGCCTGAATAAAAATATATAAACCAAGCAGATAGTTAAAAGTCAAGGTCAAGGAGAAAAACTTTGGCTTTTTATTAAAGGCCTGATTCTCTTTTACAGCATTAACAGTGGGAGAAATCCATGTTCTAAGGGGACTGACTTTTTTCCTCAAAATCACCAGTAAACATAGAGATGACATTACAGAAAAATGCGATGTGATTCGCTGTTCTTTCATGGAACTGCCTTCAGAGATCTTCTACAAGATTAAATAAATTAAATAATATTCTTGAGAATTCTTGAAGCTTGAACCAGGCAAAACCAGCTTATTGCAGGCAGCCTGTAGCTCTAGATAATATCATTATTAGACATGTTAAATTCTACTGATTGTGTGGCTTTTCTTCAGAGAACTCACATAGTCATATATTTCAGTCCAGAATCTGAAGGTGTCCTTTTGCTTTTCTAGCTGATTTGTATTTCTGATTGTGTACTGGGAAGAGTAATCTGAACAGCAGGTTTTATGTCACACATTATGACGTGCATAATAATTTTGTGGAAGTATTACCTCTGTCTATGAATTCAGTTTGACACTGCAGATTTTTTGTTTCGATATTTTCGTGAAACCATATTGGGATTCTGCATTCCGGATGCTTATTATTAAGCATCTGAACATCAGCGAAGACTTTTTCACTATGAGGGTGACCCAGCACTGGCACAGGTTGCCCAGAGAAGCTGTGGAGTCTCCATCCTTGGCGACAGTCAGAAGCTGTCTGGAGATGGTCCTGGGCAACCAGCTGTAGGTGACCCTGCTTGAGCAGGGCCGTTGGACCAGGTGCCCTCCAGAGGTCCATTCCCACCTCAGCCATTCTGTGGGTGATTCTGTGAAATGTATGCATGAAGGAAGTTCTAGTTCAGCTGACTTAAAATATTTCTGGTATAGTTTTTTTTGTTGGGCTTCTTGGTGTCAAGTCTTATGTAGTGCAATTTTTTTCGGTCAGTCTCTCCAAAATATTTTGGATGCCCAGTAGCCTTTTTTATTTACAAAAGCACAGCATTACCTTCCTTAATACAGAAGGAACGCTACAGTTCCTTCTTTGGTGTTAAGCGTTGAAAACACTTAAATGTTTTAACTTCAGTGTGCCCTAACTGTTGATATGACTTCCGATGCTTTTTTAGATGTTTATGGGATTTTTAAAAAAAATTTTCTGTATGTCATCATGCTGACCACTTATTTTATTTGCTGAGTTCAGCAGCTAGAGACTGATAGGACCATCACAAGGCTACAAGTTCCCAGTACAGGTGCCACATTTTGTCTCTGCTGTGGGTTTGACTGCACAGGAATAAGTTGAGAAAAGAACGTCAGGATCTCCCATGAGATCTAAAGAGGTAATTGAATGGGAGCATAATGGGGAATTAAGTTAATTAGTGACAAATACAAAATTATTCATTCTCAAGGAAATATTTTTAGCTGCAACTGAACTGCAATACATTCCTAAGCTTGAAATTTGCAGGACAAAGATTCTAATAGTTTTGTGGCGAGCTCGGAGAAACCTTGTCTAAGCATCCAGCTAGGATCCAAACAAACAAAACCAAAATTGTATGAGATAGAATAGAAAATAACATTGTTAATTATACTGACATCAGTATTAAAACCCTAATTATATGCAAATAGCAACTTGTGCACTGATTACCCTGTGTAATAGTAAAATCGTAGACTGGTGCTCCTATGTGGAGAAAAGGACAGTCTTTGGAGTCTGAGAAAGAACAGGTATGACAGAGTTGCGGAAAACAGTGGCAGAAAAAAAAAAGGAGGAAAATTTGGCATTCTTGTTTATCTCCCATTTCAACATCAGAAGAAATATCAAGGGAAAATTAAGTTAAAGAAAATAAAATTAACTAGTTGAAGTCATGGCTTCTAAGATACCAATGAAGCCCATGTTCTAGTAGGATTTTTAAAAGATATTTCTGTGCACAATGGGGCCATTCAAAGTAATATTAGATCGGGTGAAAATAATTTTAAAGAAAAATAAGCACTCCTACCTAATGTCATAGAAGTCCCTCACTAGATGACTGGGCTTACGTTTACCCCCCTCCATCTTGGCATGCAGCTTGTTAATGGTACGTTACAGGGTTTCTTGCATTTTTCTTTGAGACAGAGTAATAGAGTACAGGCTCACTGGTTTGTTTCACCGTAGCACTTTCTCTGCTCAGTCTTAATTGCTACCATGATTATTTAAGCATCCATACAGAAGTACTGGTTCCCCAAAGATGTTAGGGACAGAAAGAACACGTAGATGCATCTTTGCGTGTAGCACCAAGTTCTGATTTCAGAAGCACTGCTGAGACTCAGACTTAAGGCCCTGTATTATTTAAGGGCTTTGAAACATGTTTTGACACCTTTCCTGCAGCATATTTGAAACCCTTCCAGGTTTTGTGTTCACATATTTCCACAGCTGTCTTTTAAATATAATGCATCGGTTTTTTGACCCATAAGGAATTCCAGTTCTGTAGTAATGAGTGCATTACATATGATCTGGTTAAGAAAGTTCCTACACTTAAAAATTACATGTGAGATTCACAGGCAATGCTGTCTTGGAAACAGTTCTACAAAATTCTATGATTTTCAGTGGAGACTCATTCAGATTTAAAATGGAAAGCTCTCTGTTCTAATTCCTACCTCTGGGGGGGGGAAGAAAATCTAAATTTGAGTTGATTTCTTGATAGCCAACTGCATAGGAGACAGCATTCTTTCTTCATCTGTCTCTGTTAAAGCCCGTTTCTTTCAAGTTACTTTAAATGGGAGTCGTCTCTTTTTCTTCCTCTAATACAAGTACAGTACTGTGGTTAGCAGGAAGTATAACCTCAGACGCCTGGAGCATCTCTTGGAAAAGGGTTCCAGTGGCACATCTTTAGCAAAGAACGACCTCATAAGTCACAGAGGTATTTCATTTGTGAAGATAATGATTTATTTTGATAATAGATGTAAAGTATTTATCGACGATAGTCCTGAAATACATGGTTCTTTTTTTTTTTTTATTTGTATTTAATTGGGGAGGCAGAAATCATGCTTTTTTGTATCCAGCAAAGCATGGCTGGTCACTTTTATGATTTAAAGTTTTCTAGTGCTCTTGGTACTTGTGAATATAACCTTGCCTTTTATTCTACCATCAATCAATAACTTGCACTCATCAGCCTCGGATAATATTTATTAATGGTGGGGTGGAGTAGAAACAAAGATGGAAAAAATTCTGGTTGGCAGAGTGCCTCAGGAGGAGAGGAATACAAATGCAGCTGCAGCAGAATCCTTCTTGTGCGTGAGAAGAATTACTCGTTTTCCTTAGTTGTACTATGGGAAGAGCCACGCTTCTTTTTTGGGATTTGAATGCCATTATGGTACCAACACGTATCAAGAGAAAGTCTCTGCCCCACGATACTTGCACCTTGCATCCATAAGGCATTAAAGGGGTGGAAATTTTCAGGCTCAGCATAAGTTGAACTGAATCTCACAAAGATAACGTAAGTCTTGAGACTGACTGCTGGGACTTGATCTTTCCAGCACTTAGTCAAGCCTATGATTTTGTTTATACTACTAGTGCTTCGCTGTGTCTCTTGACGTGGAAAATTGACGTGGAAAATGGAGGGGAATAGATGGAGCCACGCTGTGGGCTGGAGAGAATTTTTTTCCTTGTCTCCCTCAATCTATAAAACTCTAAAGGGTACAGCTTGATTACTCTTACAGTAAGCACTATTTGGTCCACAGAAAGTCAGCCAAAAATGTAGCTGATAAAGACTATTTATATGGTCTGTACAATTATAGTTATCTTAAAGAGCTGTTCATATATACAGTACAGTACAGTATATCTTGCTTGTTAAAACATGCTTTCATGAAACTGTGTAACAACTCTAAATGTATGGAACATGGAGGAAAAGTTGTACTGGGGGCTGGGGCCCTCGCTGGGTCCCTTCGCTGATGTGTGCAGTGAGCTGGGCATTCTTGACTGTACGTTGTGTAAAATAATTTTTGCTGCATTACTGTAGCTAGTATAAGAAAGTAGTCTCTACTGCTGGTTTGGAGGTATATAAGAGTCTAACATGCTTTACTAGATTAAAACTTATCCTGGAGCTGCTTAGGATTTCGTGCTTTCTTTAGTGCGTCTCTTCACAGTTCCACTAAATGCACAGAGTGACTTAGTTGCTCTATGCGCTAGCCTGTAACTCAGACGTACATAAATCAATGCAAATGGAGGGTCAGATTCAGTGGTAATAAATACAATGGTACTGAACAGAAAACAATTCCTCCATCGTGCCTTTGACACAATATCAAAAATCTCTGTTTTCCCACTAAAGTGCGAAAAAACCCAGACAAAATTCCTGGATGCTCAAATTCGAACAAGAGACATGGCCATAAAAATACTGCTTGTGGTAGAAAATATACAGAAAGAGCGTTATGCTTCAATTAACTGCACAGAAAATACAAGTATTAGAATGATGCTTAAGTAGATCACCAAAACTTGTGCATTAGTTGTTTGGGTTTTTTCTTTTATAAGGGAAAATGTCAAGAAAAAATACTTTTGTTTCACTACTTGTCATAGACTAAATTTACTACTTGTCATAGAATAAATATAGCATCTTTTCAGGTACAGCTTCTAAAATTAAAAAGTATACCTTTAGCCCTGGGAGACATGCCAAAAGCTCGTTACTTGTCTCCAGATTTACTACATGGGAATAATGTGGAAAAAACTCACGGCTCTTAAGATTTAAACTCAGCAGCATATCAAATTTATTCTTATATGGTATACTTGTTCATGACCTCTAGTCTTAAGAAATTCTGTCATGTTTGAAAACTAGTCCCTAGTGAAGCCTGTATCAATGTTAATAGCTAAGAGGTCAATGCAACCGCTAAACAGTTTGTATTACTGTCAGGGTGGTCATGAAAACAACACCTGCTGCATGAGCACTTGGCAGCTGGGTCAACAGGCACTGTGGGAATTTATCAATTTAGGGGGCCACTTGCATAACACTTTGACTGATGAATTGGGAAAGACTGGCTTACTGGGCTAAAGCTGCTCTATTATGTATGACTTTCTTTAGGATGGCAGAGGCTTCCTGCAGGCTCCAGAAAATAAGCAAAAGATAAACTGAGCTGTTTTTTCCTTATAAAGCGATAAAAAGTGAGAACTCCTTAATAGCAAATCCTAGAAAGACTGAAAAAAAGGGGGGAAAAATCCCAAACCAAAACAAAAACTTTTACAGTCAGTGAGCTGTGATGTGATTGAAAAAAATCCTTAGGTTTTTCCATCGTGGCTACAAAGGAGTTTTTGTGAAGTACTTCTGTAAAGTGAAACTCTCTAGACTGGTACTCACAAAAAGCTCTTAATTTCTCTTTAGTGTCTCTTATGGGAATAGTAACTGCATGTGGGTTGGTAAATGAGATAAGAATTTTGCATGCTCCGGCTAAACTAAACATAATTAGACATTAATTCTGGCTTTCCATTCCCTCAAATGACTTAAGGGATAGTAACTTTCTGAACAGAAAGAAATCATATGGCCCACCTGGGTTGGTGAGAGCATTCACCAACAAAATTGGGTCCTTCTACAGAGAGTTTCCAGTAGTACCTTCAGGGTGTATCTATAACCCATCAGAAGTGAGTATCTTGATGCAGATTAGTCTTATACCATTTGTTTCCGAGTTCCCATTTCCATAGTAATTGAAGTCTTCAAGAGGGCTATGCTTTCATAAATGCTATTCTTCTGTGATACCACCATCGCTCTTGACTCATACTAAGACATAAAAATCACCACTGTGTTTGTAAAGAGCCTGAACAACATCAAAATGAGGTATGACCTAGATACTGTCCCTTAGTGTTTGAAATCAGCCTGTTTGGAAATACTCTCTGACAGCGGAAATGACAGAAGGTGATGATGGAAAGGATGATAAGTGGAATTACATGCTCTGGAGGGGCATGAAAGAGGAGTGAGATGGTTTGCATCAAGTTCAAGTTTCAGTCCAAGAGAAAGCAGCTATTCTGGCTGTTGATACAAAACATTGAAATCTATATCTATAAGGTGTTATAAGGAGAGGAAGAGGAAATCTTATGTGTGCGAGGACACTTACTTGAGCTCTGCCCTCTTTCGTGAAAATCACCTGCTGGCTCTAGCGAGCCATCCTGGTCAAAAGAATTATTCATCCCCTTCAGAATCATGGCATCGACAGTGGCAAACACTTGAAAGTTCACACGGGAATACAGCACTGCGTGACTGCCCTATAAACTCTCCTGGGTTTAGTCTCATCTTTTAAATGGAAATCTTTTGCATTGTCCGTCAGTTTGAGTGCTCTTCTCTGAATCTCTTTCATTTTATCTATAATATGCTTAGAGATAAAAGTGATATAATAGAAATATTCTAAAAGAAGACTTACAGAGCCACATTATGGCTGTTCTGCCACCTTCCAAAGTTAATTTTCTTACTTCTTGGTCTGTCTCTGTCTATGATTTTCAAAGAACAACTGGTACTAACGTTTGAATTACAGCTGATACGAATCTATCAACAGATACTTCTTACTCAAATATGCATTTTTCACATTGCCTATAGCTGATTTTCTCCTCTCATCATACTAGAAAATGATTACTTTTTCTTTTCTAATGGGCTTGTCTCCTTTTATCTCTGTTATTGACTAACTGAAATATTTGGACCTAGACACGTTTTCTGTGTCACTGCTTACCTAGTTATTTTTTCCTATGCATTCATCAATGTTTTTGTGATTGATATTAGTATGTATTTGTAGAAACAGAAAGAGGGACAGAAAAATTATGGAACAGAAAGTAGAAAAACAGAAAATGAAAAGTTTTTCTTTTTTGGTCAGAGAGACAATTTATAAAATGCTAGTATTTGCACTGGTCTCTAGGCCATCTGACCAACCCTACCTTTTAGCTGAGAAGTATCTAAGTCTCTCTCCCTGTATTTTCTCATTAGTTCCTAACCCTGGGAAGTAGTTTAACTGTGATACCATTTTTTTATAACCATCAAAGAATGGCTATATTTTTCAGAAACACAGTTTTAACCTTAGAAATTCTTCTTTTATCTGCTATTTTAACTAATTTAACTAATGCTGGTTTTATGTATTTGTAATTCTTAGGGTTTCCCACATCTCCTCCAATCTCAAAGCTAAATATGCTATTATAGAATCACTATTACCTATATTTTTCACTTTACTCTGTTTTGGTAATAGGTGGTATACGTGTATTTTGCAGCACCTCACATACTTGGTTTTTATATTCATTCTTAACTTTTCTGTTTCTGATTTATCACTTCATTGTCCACGAGCTCCCAAGTACTAATGTATCATTATAACAACCTTGTTACAAAGAGAAGGATTATTTAATTCTGCACTTTTGATATGAGGCTATTTAGTTATTGACGTGAAGTATTTGGAGGAAGTGAACAAGGAAATCAGGGTCACGGTTATGTTTGAGAACAGCTTTGACTATGCAGTAGTTTTCTACAAAGATCAAAAGAAACTAAATCCTGTATCTTCGTGGAACACTCTTTATTTAGAATGAAAGAATAATTTCATAAGCTTGCAGCAGCTTATGAATGACCACTAGCAGATGATTGGTTTTTGCAGGAAGATTCTAACTTCCAGCAAGGGGCTACCACAAGGAATGATAATTTTTTTCTTTTACACTGCCCCATGTATAGAAGACTCTCTCTGCAAATGGATGAGTCTTCCAGGAGCCACCCCTCACAGGGTTCTGTTAGTAAGTAATGAATATCCAAGATGTGACAAATCAATACTTTGACTTTATTTATACCTGATGCTCATAGCCAGCCTGTAGCATCTTTATTTTGTGTTCTAGAAAGCAAAGCTTACTGAGCTGTGGCTTACACCTATATTTGATGAATTTGTATGGCGCATACCATGGGAAGACATTAAAAGGAGCAGCAAAATATCAGCATGCAAAAAAGAATTAGTGTGTGAATAACAATTCATATTTTATTAATAAAGCTTTACATGAACGTTTGCCTAAGCCATGGAATTTTTAAATTGTTTACATGTGTAATGTGAAATTAGCACAAAATGGTAAACAGAGCTGCAATGCTGTTTTGTGGAAGTAACTCATCATCTTTCTACTTAAAAGCATGCAATGGTGTGAGACTGAGAAACAACAAAACTCAAAACTTTGCCTGAATGAAAATTATCCCATGTTTCTAAAAAGTGTTACCAAAAACTATATCCCTTTGCCACAGTCTGTTTAATATCAACTGTGTGCCAATTTACAGTTTTCTGGTTACTTTCACCAGTAACCAAACACAATCTTGACCCTTTTCCTTACATGAAAACAGCCAACCGTGAGTGCAGCAATGGGAGGTCTGGCCTTTCAGGTATGTCAGCTGAAGACCACCCTACTGGAAGAGGTAACAGGAACAAAAAGCCGAGGTCAAACAAGGCAGCCCCATGTAATTAGATACTAATAGTGGATTTAGGGTGTAAAATTCACTTAAAACCATACACCAACAGACTAAACAGTCCCAGTAAGAATGGCAAGTTTTGTTCTAAAAAATGTTTTTAATACCAGAAAGCATAAATAAAACACACATAATAACCTTGACTGACAGACTGCACTAACCTGCAGTAACATCTGCTTCCACATTATTTGCTATAGGCTTGAGATAGTATAATTATAAAACACTGAAACTCTACTGTAACTTACAGTACAGTGTGCATCCAATTTAATGACTTTATTATTGAATTAACTTGTCCCAATAACAATTTTTAGAATTTAAATTCTGTCAAGAAAATAAATTCCTCTTTTAAACACTCAACAGCAAAACCAAAAATGCAAGCCTAACTGTCTGTGATGCTAGTGGGGAAACATGCTAAAGTAGATGCTGAACAAATAGGCAGTTGCTTTTGCAGGCTGTGATGGGGTCAAAGTATTTAATACGACAAACTTCATTTCTGTTGGCCGTTTCATTTTTTTTATTAAGTGCTGATGCTTTTGCAGGGTGGATGTGGTACCTTTCTATGCCACAGACTTGGTCTATAGAGCCCCAAGATCCATCAGGAAGAAAATGGTATTTCTCCAGCTACTGGGAGTATCTGCTAGTCATGTTCTCTTATTGTTTCTGGGGCCCCTGGGCACGTTGGGGACTGGCTTTATGCAGTCCTTCCAGATTCTGCAATATTTTCATAGCTCTTCCAGATTCCCTAATTATTATTTTCAATTTTATTAATTAATTATATTAAATATTATTCTCATAGCTCCTTCCAGATTCCCTAATATTTTCATAGCTCTAGCTGCTCTGCAAAGAACCTGAAAATGATCACATCTCGAGCAACTGTTTCAATAATTTTCATTTATCCGCATTTTACAACTGGTAAATTTAGTCTAAATAATTAAACTAATAACATTGACTCTGTGTCTTATAAATCATTTGAGTGGGATTTATAAGCCCTTTGGAAACAGTGCTTTAAGAACTGTTAAAGAATTTAGTGTATTTTGGGCACACAGCCTAAGGACAGAAGGTTTCCTTCCTTGGTGCTCCAGACCTCAGCACGGAGAGACAGGTAAATGCAGGGGTATGGAAGGATGTTGAAAACTAGTGAGCAGTGACAGTTCACACCCACTGCACATGCAGTCCTCTGTATTCTTTTCTGTTGGTGGTCTCTTCTGTACAACAGAAGACATGTTTGGGAAAGACAGAATTTGTCCCTCAGATTATGGCAAAACTGAAATTGAGGAAGTGAGACTGGAACTGACTGGGGATGGCTTGTGCGCTAGCTAGTACTGTCAAATTATTTAATTATTTTTTTTGGTAGCAGCTTTTCAGTATACAGAATGGGTAATGTCAGCCAGTAGTAACCTTTTGAGCGAGCTCCGGTTGTCCACTGTCCCACCTCACTGGCAGGTGACGAAGCAGTAGCACTGGGGAGAATTCCAGCATCTGCCTTCCACGGATGCTGTGTATCCTCCATGGTACCTACAAGTCATTCGGCTTCAGAACTACCAGCAGCATCTTTTACCTGTACTGATCCATATGGTTCCACATTAAATATGTCTACGCTTTATGAAAACTTGCAAACAATGTGAATCTAGGTGGGAAAGTTGGCAGCATTTAGCATAATGTCAAAGGGTTAAAAATTTCCAGAAGTTAGTGTTGGTTACACCTCTGTTGTTCCGACATTCACTTTCTATGAGACAGTGATTACTTCTAGTGAATCTATTCTGCTTGCTGCTGATGGTACGTTTGCTTTTAGGAAGTCTCCGGCACTGAGAATTTCCATTCTTATTGAATGTCACTATTGCACAACTCAGCTATGTGGCAAGAACTACATTTACCTTTTGTTTTTTGACCTGTTGAAGGAAAGACTGATCTTAGTGAGAGATGCAGTGCTCACCTTTTTGGGTCAACGATCTTGTAGAGTTTTCCGCTGTGAGGCTGTGTCATACTTTTACTGCTTGATAATATGTAAATCTCACCTGTTAAAGGAACCGATGCAATAAATTAGTTCTCCTTTCCCAAGATGTCAAATACATGACTTTTGTGATCTAGCTGTATTCGCAAGATGAGAAGAAATGCTCATCACTGAAATATACATCTGAATCACTGCTATTTCAAAGTTTGAATAAGCACTTTCCCCAAATTGGTGCAAAATGGGAAAGGTACTTTATCGTGAATGTTTTTTGTTTCATATTGTATAGAATTGGTTAAGAAAATAAAATTGGGGAGGGAGAAGAGGGATATTAGTCTGCTTATGCAATATCTTTGCCCCTTAAGTCTGCTATGTTGGGAATAAACACAAGTGTCACACACATCACATCATAGTGAGGGACGCAGTTCACAGAACGTGAGACAGTAAGGACCTTTGCCCCTTCCAACTACCCATTTTCTTCTTGGTTCTTCTTACAAGGCTGCTAAACTGTAGCTGAGAGCAGTGTAGACAGCTTTGGCAAAGGAAAGATAGCCTTTATGTTTCCTCTTTTCAAGCATTTATTATAATTTTAAATAGTCAGCAGGCATTACCGATAAGGCTTATGATTTAATAACATTATTTACCTAATTCATCTTCACCAAATCCCAAGACAGGGCCTGAAAAGAAACCTCTACATGAACCAGTGTTGCCAAGGCAGAGGGGTTTCTCTTGCCACTGTTTGGTTGCAGGACTCTGTTGCAGTGTTAAAAAATTTCTATATTCAAAAACACATAAAGCAAATTGTTATATTACATTTTCAATAGAGAGTTTTCACTGTCCAGATAAATAAGTAAACACTTGCTGCAAGTAGCTCCATAGATACATCTGTGCAGTTCATCATCTTATGATTTCCTGCCTGTTATTTTTCAGACACTTAAAAACTACAGCATTTCCCTTCCTGTCATTCAAACATTGCAAAATTGGGTTCAAGCTATACTATATAGCCACTTGTGAATACTGAGCTATTCAGCATGGGAAAATGATGCCCATTCATTAAACAACCCATTAATTTTGTTCCACCAGCAATGTTTCCGTAAAACCCCCAAAGTTGCCAATATTTTACCAGTTAGACCTGTTTGGGAAACAGTTCCACAATTAACATTTATTCCCATCATAATGTAAATGATGCGTATAAGTGTTTGTAGAACTAAAATCTTGAGTGCCGTGTCGGTACTTTTTTCCAAGGATCAGATATGTTACATGTGACACCATTCATTGGAATGCTGTGCTATTTTATTTCCAAATCTGGAATTTGATCTGCATTGCCACACCACTAAATTGGCAAAGTAACACAATATACAACACTGTTGGTGTTCCTTTATGCAGAAAGCTCAATACCTAAATATACCTTACATGCATTTTTTTTTTAAGAGTGAGTTACAAGAAACCTACCCATTGCGGTCTCCAAATACGTAACTTCCATAGAGCCTTTCAGACTGGCAGCCTCGATAGACAAATCCACCAACCAAGGATCCACTGCTGAATGGTTTGAATTCTAAAAGTGAAGGCTCACTTTCTGAAAAGGAACTACCGTAGCATTAGATCATATGCAGTTTCATATTTTGCATCACATTTATGAAAATGTTATTACTTCAAGAAAAGAGGTTAATTCCATTTAAACATTCCTCAAAATTCAAGATACGTTACCGGAAATGAAACGTTAAAAAAAATCAGGAAACTACTACAACCGTTGTTCATGAAACAATCAGTTAGGGATTTAGCTAGGAGAGGCTATAATTGCTTTCTTCCATGTGCACAGGCTGGGAGAATAAAACTATGTAAGGATTAGGCTGGACTTTCATTTAAGTTGATGTGATTGCTGCTATTAACTTTTAAGTGTCAATTCAGTCTGCAGAATGGATCTCTTGAACTTCAGGACCACAATTACACCCCCTTTGCTGCAACATCCTTCCAGTATCTAAAAGCAGAAATGCCAGCGATTTTCAGCAGAACTTGTTTTCAAAGCCACTCAGTGGTTTGAGACACTTTCAAAATCGCAGTTTTATACACTGTATCTGTGTTACATCCCATCAAACACTAGTATTGCTGGGCGTAGCTTCTCGTAGTAATTTATTTTATGCTGCTGTTGCAGTTGCAGTTCCTACACATACTTTTTTTTCCTTTTTACAAAACTGCAGAGTGTAGTCATGTTGAGTAATATCTTCAAGGAAGTTGCAGTGTAGGTGTCGCTATTCATGCAACTGAATACTGCTTAGGGTAAAAGTAGGCTCAACTTGACATGTTAGCTGCATAATTTTAAATTAAAGCCACAGCCAGTAGGATTTTTGTTTTATAGGAACCTTTTTTTTTTCAGTTGATGGTCTATCTGCAAGTCTTTGCTAAATGATAAATTTCACAGATTATTCTACAAGAGTAAGAGCTGAAATTTTACGTGGGAGAAAAGGATGATGAGCTCTTTTTATTGCAGCTGTTGACCCACAGCCTAGTATTAATATTGGCAAGCTGTTCTGGATGGACACAATATTGCTTAGTTTACTCTGCAATAAAGATGCAGTCAAAATTCCATTGAAGCAGTGGTTTACCAAATATTATTCTTTGGTTTGGCTTTTATAAAATGAACACAGAAATACATGCAATAATTTTGTGTACTATTGTGCTAGCCAGTGCAGCTGCTTTGCTTTTAACTAAAGTACAGGTGGGAGAACTAGGCGTATGAATAAAACCAGAAAATGGTACATTCCAGGAGATAGACCAGTTCTTGATGCCTTTACGCACCTTTGGCATTTATCACCTTTTACCACCATGAACTTACAAGCTGCTATGTGGTCAACCAAGGCAGAAGATAGCTCAAGAGTAACTGCCACCTGGCTTGCCTGAACTAGCAAGCAATCTTAGTGAGTATCAGAGTTGAACATTAAACAAAAATTGCAACTGACAATCATACTGATTCAGAAAGCACATGAAACACTTTACAATTTTAAGTCCCTAATTGAGTACGTTTATCTTTTTGCAGTCTAATCTAAACTAGACATTTATTATGAAGTAGTAGCATACTGCATTTTTCTAAGTTTTTCCTTTTTAGTAACATTTAAACACAGCTCAGTCATTTTGCTGTTTGGTTGTGGTCTGTTGTCCAGCTCAATTTTTGCGTTAAAGGAGGCACATTACATGAAGTTTTCATTCTGTATCTTATGGTTATTTGTGAACGGCTAAGAATACATTTTCATCACTTCCTGATATCCCGAAATCTTTTCTTTATGAGCCATCATATGCAGCAACAGTGAGATCTTTGACAGACTGGCAACTGGCATATGTCTTAAATCTTATTTACGTGATATTCTACACCAACAAGAACAAAGTTGAGTCATTTAAATTTTGTTTTGTTGTGCATCTTTTATCTGCCTGTACCATACTTTTCATAAGTTCTATCTTTTATAGGTTACCTATCCGGTCTCTGCAGTAAGTCACCTATCATGACTATACAGTCCTTTATGTATTTTTTCCTGCTTTCTGTTCATTATTCCATGGGCATAGAAACCAAGTGTTCCCAGTAGCTTTACCCTGGCTGGAACTTACCATAGTCTTTACCCTTTATTATTTGTAAGATTCTTGCTGAAGATCTGTTCTTTCCATTTGAATCTGAGCAAAGTATAGTTAAATTGATGTTTACATCCGTTGGGTGACGATCCACAGCACATCTGTAAAACAAAATAAATATAATAAAATCCACGAGATAGATGAGCTCATAATGTGTACTTCTTTATCAATTGTATGAAGCATCACGTTTTGAAGGACTGTTGTTTCTTTGTGGTGCCTACTCACTTGAGGGACCTATTTCATACTGAGCCAAAATATCTGAGAAGTGCGTCAGATTTGTGTACAAGAGATAATATACCTTTGCTATCCCTGCTGGAACTTACCATAGTCTTTACCCTTTATTATTTGTAAGATTCTTGCTGAAGATCTGTTCTTTCCATTTGAATCTGAGCAAAGTATAGTTAAATTGATGTTTACATCCGTTGGGTGACGATCCACAGCACATCTGTAAAACAAAATAAATATAATAAAATCCACGAGATAGATGAGCTCATAATGTGTACTTCTTTATCAATTGTATGAAGCATCACGTTTTGAAGGACTGTTGTTTCTTTGTGGTGCCTACTCACTTGAGGGACCTATTTCATACTGAGCCAAAATATCTGAGAAGTGCGTCAGATTTGTGTACAAGAGATAATATACCTTTGCTATCCCTGCACCATTTTTTCTATAATGTGAGGTAAAACTATTTTTTCCTAGTGATAAGACGTACTCTGCTCAATAGCACCTGAAATGAATAGTGCTTTAACCAAGCTAAATGAGTTGACTTAGGGATGTAGGAATTTTGTGTAGGAATTTTGGCCTGTTAAAAAGTCCAGGAATGAACTCCTAATCTGAACAACTCTGAATTTTTTCAAACCATAACTTTAAATGTCACTTCAGTCCTACCACCCACCTAATTTGCTGAATTATGTGTTGTTTAGTTAAAGCATTGTTCTCCTCCTTGTTATTGTTTAGATATCACCAGATGTTCTCATTTGTTTTCCGTGTGCCTTTTTCCCCTCAGTCTACTGCTGTAATTTCTCAGACTCCCATTTTAGCTGTACTTTACCAACTCTCCGCTTTAAGTTCTCTTCTTTCATAAAGGTAATAATTTTATTATTCAAGAAAACCAAAAATCACATACTTTGTTTCTGTCATTTCAGTCTTGACTTGTAATAGTTGTGCATTCTCTTCTCCTTCCCGTTTGCCAATGTACATTTGTTTCAAACCGTGACATATGTGTGGAGGTGGAGGAGTTGAAGTTTTAGAAAGTTCGTGAGCGCCTTTATTATTAAAATTTTGTTACCTGACTGTAAAAAATATTTCTGGTTGCAAACAGTATCTGCTCCAGAGTAATTTAGTTTAATTGTAACTTACTTACCGGCCTGGATTGTGAAGTCCATGTGCAAAAATCTCAGGAGGTTGGTTTGTGCTATTAAAATGTGGGTTGCTCCGTGGTATGGAATAAGGGACATTGCACAGGTCCGTATTTACGTCGAGGCGCAATACAGAACCTGTAAAATCACTGAGAAAGTTGGAGGACAACATAATTGGGCTTTAGAAGTATCTCACTGGTAGATTTAATCTATGTAATAATGTGGTGAACCAGCAAAATAAACTACCCAGTTTACTGAATAATCACATCGAGATTGTTTTTGTGGTATGTGCAAGTCCAAAGAATAGTACAGAACCTATCAAAGATTCAGTTTAGCCAATATGTTGCCTTGTTATGTGCATACTAGAATGCCTCTGACCATGCTGCTGGGAAGCAACTTGGTAAGAAGAGCAACTTTCCCTACATCAACATTGTTTTGTGGCTTCAAACATAAGGCTATGAACTCTTATACTCTAGCTTCTCTAGAGTAACTATGGATGTAATCACTATGTAGTTACATATTGCTTTTTGCTAACACACTGAATCCTACCCTTGAATCCAATGATTTCCAGTCACAGTACAATCCAAAGATTAATTATACAATAATTTAAAAACAAAAAAAAAAAGAAGAAAGTAATTGTATTGGTTGGATGGAGATGTTGGTATTTTTGGTAAAGAATCCAAACTTTCTTGTTACATGAAACAGGACAGAGTAGATGTTTTGCCTTACAGTCATGATTGTGATGGAGGAAGGGAGGACAAGAATTTAGAAGCAGCAGAAGAGCATCAAAACTCTTCTTACGAACATGAATAGAAGTGATATTTAAATTGATTCCTTTCTGTCTTTCTTAATCATGAATCTGTTTCAGTCTCCCCTTGTTTTACCTTAATTTAAAATCAAGCATTAGAATTGCTCACTGGTCTTGTTTTTAAATATAGCCTCACTGCAAAGGGCCAGAGCAGCTGATATTCTGCTGAGCCAAAGAGGCTTTTGAGCATAGCAACTCCTTTTAGTCTGTAAAGGCTCAGAACCATGCTTTCTCTAAATTAAGGCAAATGTTGCAACTCTAACAGAGCGTAATGATACAGAAGGAAAAAAAGCAGGTTGAGAAAATCGTACAGGTAGAACCTAAGTAGGATTGCTTTATATGTTCTCTAGACATTTTCCTAAGTGATACAGTATTGTTATTGACTCTGGTATGTGTTTGTAGACACTTTTAGAATGTTTGCTCAATAAAGCTGTCTTGTTCATAGAATAATAGTTTTGAAAAAAGAAGTCTAACCTGTGCTTGAATACAATTGCATCTACTGGTGAGAGCTGCAATATTTAAATGGTTTGATGGCACACAACTACAAGAAGATGTATTTAAGCAGTAAGACTGTTCTGATAATCAGCAGTTTGCTAAACCCAGGCACTGAAAACAGTGGGATTATGTAGGAAAGGAAGGAGGAGTAAGACTTGCCCTGACAACTGCTGATCACTTTTGATTCTGACCCCAAATACTGTGCAAAATCAGAAGACAATAATAGAATTCTATTCATTGGTAGTTTTTGTACCTTAAACCATCCATCTCCTCCATATCATCTAGAGTGATCATGCCATCTCCAAGAAAAATGTATAGGAAACCATCTGGGCCAAACAGAAGCTGTCCTCCTAGGTGTTTTCGATGTAGTTCTGCTACTTCTAAAAACACTCTTGCTGTTCTCATATCGACTTGGTGTGGATTTTTCCTGCAATATAAAGATACGAACACAGTTTTCAGAGTTCACTATCGTTGTTCTTCTTTCTAAAAATAAACTCGAGTCATTCAAATTATACTTAAAATGGGGATGTTGTAACTTGGTGGAAAAATGTCAAACAGTTATTTCTCAGAAATTTCGATTTTACAGCATTCACAAAAAATATTTTGCTGCCTATGCACAAGAAGTAGGAGATAAATATAATTTTAAAATGACAGAATAACTAAAGAAAGTTCTAAAAAGAATAAACCAGTGTACTTACTGGTGTTCCAAATCTACTGTTTGAAATAAAATCAGCAATGATTTTTCTGCAAGTGCCCAAGTATACATATTGTAAACGAGAGAGTTCATTTTACGAATGGGAAATACTAAAATGAAAAGGTGGCTGAGAAATACAGAATTTGTGAATTTTAGACTTCTACTGATACCTGGATACTGTGTATTCCACAACCCTAAGGATGTGGTCATGAGGTCCAATAGCCCACCGTTCTTGGTTGGTGGTATAAGACACATACAGCTTTCCATTTTTCTTGTAATTGGGATGGAATGCAAGGCTTAACAGTCCTCTTTCATCTCCTCCCTGCAGTCAAATGAAAAACACAAAGAATTGTGAAGTTAATTATGTTCTTTATTGTGTTTCAGCTGGAACTCAAAAAAAAAAAAAAGTTTCTTTCTTGTGGATAATCTTTGCCCAAACTCTTTTATTTCTTTCCTGACTACTGCACAAAAAGGATTATAAAACATTTCACTTTGGGGAACTCTTTAAGAGTTAGAACAAGACAATTGTCTTATGTACTTATCTATGCACAAGTCTCTTACGCCACTTTTGTGGAGTGATTTGTGTATGTAATCTTTGGGAAGCCATGAAGACAAGTTTAAGTGCTGTGAAGGATTCTTTGCTAGGTTACTAGGTTGCTTGTAATTTGTAGAAGACAAATAAAAAGGTCTATAATCAGCAGTCACTTCTAATCCAAGTATCCAAAACCTAAAACACAGTGCTGGCTGCCAACTCCCACTGTCTTGGCAATATGTTTAGAAAACAGTTAAATTGCTTGTGTAATATGTAAACCTTTGTTTTACCCTGGAGGCAGCAACATCAGTTGTCACAACTATGGTGGTCTGTTCATCATAGCTGGTATACTGTAGGTAATAAGCAGCCTCGGTCTCTGTGCAGAGAAACTGTAGTTTTACATGTGGTCCTTCAATGGAAAGGGTTTTGTTATTTTTAAAAATAAAAATAGAAAAATCTCCGAACAACTTTCTTTTGCTATTATGTTTGCCACAAAGATCACTGCAGTTATATGTTAAGCATCAAATCCATGTAATGTACTGTGACAATGCAAATACCCTGTGTACTTAAATAGAAGGCGATTTTCTCTTTGGCTTCTAAAAATATACGTAATATCCCTAAAATTGTATTTGTATAAATGAAGACTAAAACTTAGATTCACTTGCTGCTTTTGGGGTCATACAGGGGAGAGAAGCTGAGGCATAGAAATAAACAGAGTACATAATTAACAATTCAAATTCAGTTCATATATGTGATTATTCACAAGGTGATAGTTGTTTTGGAGTTTAACTTGGGGTTTGCCAGCCTTTCAAAACCAGTGACTGTGGTGTAGATTTAAGTGCTCCAGCTCGGCACCCATAAGGAGACAACATTTTGCAACTCTAACCACACCCATGATAACCAATTATGAAATTTTAAATTATAAGAGAGAATGAAGCTTTTAAAATGTATTTGCAATTCCGAGTGATGGATGGGCCTGCCTCCCTGTTGAAAGATCTCCCACAAAAGGCCTAATTGGGAAAGTGCACAGCTTTAATTTATTTTAATTCAACATGATTGCCATGCTTCCTTTTTAATCACAACCACCAAAGAGAAACCTGAATCAGAAATGGGGATGTAAATAGGTCAAGAGATTTCCGTACAAAGAGATTTGTACAATGAAATCTGGATCCTGCTAATTTAGAGGCAGCCAAAATTTGCTAGTTTGTTTGCTAGAAAAATTTAGTTTCAGGGGGTTATCAGAGAGGTTAGTTTTGAAAGTCTGGTTAGAGCTGCCAAATCAGTTGCAGTCATCACGGATAAAGGGACTGGTAATCTAGCTCTTTCTCCTTTATGAGCCAAAAATAATTCTGCAGCTGAGTCTGAACTGATTGTAGATATTATTGTATGAGTTTCTAAGAGTTTTGACCAAGTTGCTCTGATAACGTCTGAAGCAAAGGGAGGCAAATCAGTTGCTTTGGGGACAGTAAGGCATAATTCAAAGATTCCTGATGAATGATTCTATCTGTTGTGCCCAGACAAAGACAATCCTATTTCTTCTCCTGAGAGATGAGTTCAACTCATTTAAGGGCCCAGGAATGTCAATGACTCACACTAGGCCTGCTATTCAAGGTGAGTTATTGAAAGTATTAGTAAGAAAAGATCCTTCTGTTACTAAGCTGAAGATTTTATTCAGCGCTTGATGTCGTGGGAGCATTCTCAGTGTGAAAGTGAAGTTGTTGAAAGCATAAACAGGTGAAAATTAAATTAAGAGCTTTTAAAGAAGTACACATGAAGCAAGAATTTGACAAGTGAATGAAACATAGGACCTGCAAGGTAATAAATATGGCAAGTTCTATTCATAGGATCAGGCCAGTATTTCTACTAACTGCTGTCTTCCATGATTCTATTAGATTGCAATATATTACTTACTTTGTAGAATGTCTCTATTGCTGCTTTCTGTTTTTCAGAGTGAGCCAGACACACTGTGTTCTAAAATGTCTATTTACTCTTGCATTTAATAAAAACTTTGGAAACATGCCTCTAAGATACTGAAATCAGTGTAGCATCAAGCCATTAGCTGGCTTATGGTCAACTAGAAGTCCAGCTGACTTTTTCCATACTGATTTTTTCTGGGTTTGGAAAACAGTTGTTCACGTTCATGTGTACTTCCAGCTTTATCACTAACTGGCAAACTTGTTGTTTCCGATTAAATCACTGCCACAACTTCCATGGCTTTTGAAATGATCTCTATGGTGCCAGAAAGCATATAATTTTTTGTACTGTTACGTCTCTTATGCTGTGGGGTAAATTGAGAGATATCCAGCAAAATCGCTTATGAGCAGTCATTTTGGTACTGTCAAAATTTCAGATTTTCCCTAGAGAATAATCCTAATTTACATTTTTTTATCGATGGACTCTTGATGTCTACTGTGAAACCAGCATCCGGTTTTTATAGTCTTGTCTTGGCAATACCATGTGCCAAATATCCGTATCTTTCTCTTGGCAGCTTAATAACTTCTTGACATCCTCTTCTTTTTAAGTTTCCCCTTAGATGAAACCAGCACCACAAACTGTACATGTCATAGCAGCTTGTATGAGATTCTGCAGTACACTATTTGATGGAATAACCATTAACATTTGTCAGTTGTATATGGAAGGGTGAGAAGAATGAGACAAATCTTTGTATTCCATTGGGATGTCTGTTGAAGACAAAGAATGATAGTTGGCTCAAATGAGTATTAATTACCAAAACACACTGTGGACCGGGGCCAATGTGAAATCTCTATTGTAACTAAACCTGGAAGCTCACACTTCTGATGTCTGCCTATGCAGCTCTTTAGCTTTAACACCACTATCTTCTTCTACTCGCAGTAATTGCATGTTTTGCACCAATACTACACTTGTTTCAAAACTTATTTTCCTTGGGCCAGATTATAAGATTCAGCTAAGGAGTTCTGTGAAAGGAAAAAACATTCCTTTAAAAAACAGTTGGGTCTAGTTCAGGACCACAAGCATGAAAATAATTAATCCGAACTACATCATCTTAAGTCAGTACAAAGTCAAGTAAAGATTAATTGTATGAATTAAACTAAAAGTGTTTCTTTACGTTTAATTTTTAAACGGTTGGGTACATTATGTCAGTTCTAAAAGTATATTACATCAGTAAGTGTTCTCAACTGAAGTATATTTTTAGTATTTCTTTTTGCATTGTAATTCCTGTTGTAATATATTTACTCTTGTAAAAATCTGAAACAACTGCGCAACAGGATCCACTTTGTATTTTGACTAAGAGGAGTAACTGTTGCACGTGAATACTGCATTTTTATAGAAAGGTCCTATTTTCACATAAGCACTCCTTAGAACTGGGCTCTACTTTCAACCTACGTGCTTCCAAATGCACTCTGGTATATCTCTGATATTATATACATAAGTATTATTATATTATAAAGGTATTATACTTTTTCCATAATACAGAAACGTATGCTGCAATTATTTTTAAGACATGCTGCCATTTCATTACGTCAATATATGTATTATTTCCTGTAGTAAATAAAGATAAATTAATGGAAATGCCTTAAATGGTATTGTTAACTATTTCATTTAAAATAGATCATATTGTAAGCATGACCCTTACTTATGTAACCTTAATAGTAATTAATTTTAGTAAGCAAAACCAGGTATGGCCATTTATTTCCATTACTTTGTGTGGCTTAACAGTAAACAATATAGGCAGCAGATTCTGAGTTTTCCTTTAAAATTGATTTCACAATTCACTCACTCATATAAAACAATGGTATTTATACTTAACAGCTTTTTCATCTGGACAATGCAACTCTCATGCTGGAAATGAGCTGCAAACTTTTTTAAAAAGTGTTGTGCTTAAAACAGGTATCTGTCATGTGTGACTTAAAATATGAACTCTAACATAATATCTTTGTATAATTTGTTTTCATCTACTATTATAGAGCAATTGCTGAAAAACTCATTGAGGTAGTATGATCACCGTTGATTTGGTTTATTTCCTATGCAATAAATACCACGACTAATATGCATTTACCATGTGTTTGATCTTAAGGAGTTTGTAAAAAAAAAAAAAAAAACCACGAGGGAAGGGGTCATGGAACATCTAAAATCTCTTATCAGGCAGTACCATATGAACTCTTCAGAAAGGGATTTCTAATTAGGAGATCCCAAAAGAATCTCTGCTTATTTGAACCTTCCTTTTACCGGATCTTACTGTAAGGCTGAAGATCAATGTCAGGTATTTTTCTCAGCAGGAAGTGTTTACTTAATCGACATGTTTTAGAAATTCAGCCCCAGCACAGGGTAGAAACTTGACTACAGCAGAAGTGGAAACCAGCAAAAGGTCTGCTGCAAGGGCACACCTTGCCTTTCAAAGCTGCATTGACTATTTTGAGAAATACAAGGGGGAAATGCCTCTGACAGGTGAAAGGGGACAAAAAGTACAGAATGAGAAAACCAGAAATTGATTGGGCTGTAGGTATGGTGTAGGAATAGAGCTCCTATAGACCTCTCGGGTGTTGAGAACTCAACTGCTTTGCTATCTGAACATCTGTGGGGCCTGAGGCCTCTGGCAAGGGAAGAATTTGTAACATAAGACATTCACCTTAGGGAAAAATAATTACGCTGATGTCATGGCTCAGTATAGTATGCATGCGAGACCCTATCTCCAAAGCATTTCCTTTTTGCTGTTGTGCTGCAAAGCTTTTTCCCCGCCTCCCCCCCTCTTTTATAAAGGGCTTTGCACTTATCTAAGGATTTTTTTAAAAACATTTTCAATATTTTTAACTGATTTTAAAAAATGTGCTATTTTAATACTTTACTTAAAAATAACTTTAGATACAGGTATACTTTACAGTTAAATTCATACAGGGATAATACTTAGAAGCCCATACTCTTACTTGGAATTTAAGCACAAATCCTACTGAAGGTTAGAGGTGTTTTTTATTCAGTTAGGTGCAGGGCAGGATTTGGCTGAAAATCATGGATGGCCAAAGTGCAGCCATCACCAAGCTGTCTGCTCTGATTTTTGCAGTGATAGTGATTTTTTTACAGGACAACTGAACGCACAATGAAGTAATGGCGTCCCGCTCCTTCAGTGCCTGGTGGGTCCAAAAGTCAGACCTGTCGGTAGGTAGGTAGCAAGAAGGTGATTCATAAGACTCGTTCTGCATGGATTTTGAACGAGGCTTCTCTGCACTTGGGGAAGAGTCAGAGTACCTACTCACAGGAAGCACACACACGTACTTATTACGCAGCATAGTTTTCCAGCAAAAGAACTATGGAGTGGCCGTAGCTTGAACAGAAATAAATACAAATTGCTTGAGATCTAAAGATAGGACTGGAACTTAAATCCTAATTCTTTTTTTCTTCTTACTTCTGTTGCAGCAAAGACAAAATTTTGACATGGCCTCGATAATTTTTTTTTTTTCCTTACCTTCATAGTCCTTTGAAGATACCAGTCACTAAATGCAGGACCTTTCACTTCTAGTCCTAGTCCTCTGTACTTATTTTTTTACTTCCTCAACTTCAGATTTTGCTGTTCTGCTGGGCAAGTCTTTAGTTTAATCCAAATGACAATCCTCGTCCCCTCATAATACAATTCTTTCTTCCCGTCCTCCTAAAGAAAGTATATGAAACTTATAAATGCAGATACCAACCCAACACAAACCCAGAGCTCGCCTCCTTCACACTCTTCTAGTAAGACATGAATCCTGCTTTGACAACTCTCCCAGTTATTGGTTAGAAGCAGCTAAAAGCTTTGAGACTGCCAAGAGCCAGCCAATAATTGAGAGGTTTTGGGCAGAGTGACATAGGACTGTGAGTGTGCTTGCAAGGAGGTGGCCATGAGCCCATGTGAGGTCTGCATCTGGACTGAGAAACTTTATGTACTGCACTACTTTAGGAGAATTGGAATAACAGAAGACAGTGGAAATCAGTCCCAGAAGAGGGAGATTCAAATAAAGACCAGATGATTATTGCGTTCAGTAAAGCTGGCTCAAGAAGGTGTGAATTACACACTTTCCTGCACCACAGAGGCCTCTTGAGCTGTAAGCAGCATTCATCCTCTGGGAACACAGGTGGTGATTCCACCTCTGTCCCCAGCTGGATTTATTTTCAAGGAAGCTTTACATTCCACCAGCAATTCAGTGAGTGGAGGCCACTAAGGGAAGGTAAAAAATAAGCATGCTCCTTCTTATTTCCCTGGCATGCCTCCACTTTCTGGTCTTTATTTATTTACTCATTTGGCATATCTGCTCTCCTCTACTTTTCCTCTTCAGCATTGTTCCACTATGAGTGTCTTCTCCTGACAGCTTTTCAGCTGCATTGGTTTGAGCTCTATTGTGTTGTAGAATTAGCCTTCTAGGAAAGTGAGAAAGCTTCCTTCAAGTGAATGAGAATGCAGTAAGTGCTAAGAAATTTACTGACCATGAAAATCCTTCATTAATAGGGAGAATAGACTTGATGACCTTTGTATTTTTTCTCCTTCTTTCTGTTGCTTTTAAGCTTTACCCACCTTTCCATGCCACTTCTGTGATAAAGGCAAATTTTACAACTCTCTTTCAGTGTGCAGTCCAATAAAATTGGCTCACCCTGAAGAGAATAGACTACATTACATTAACAGCCACAAATACATGACATGATGACAAAAGACTAATAATCCCTTTTTCATTCACCAAAACCATAACTTTACCTCCTCCAATCAAGAATGATTTTTTTTTTAACTTCGACCCTATTTTACTGCTATCTAACATCTTTTTTTCTGTAAACACGCAAACAATACAAATTAATTTTATTAGTGATTTACTGTTCAGCCAATGCTCTAATTTGACCGTGGTCCTCTCAGACAGCTGCTCTGGTTTTCTCATGCTCGTATTCCTTGACTGTATACATAAAACTTATCTTTATTTTTCAGTAGCATGTTTCATAGAATCTTTCTTTTTGGTTAAAATACTGATCTAATGGCAGAGAGTTGTCAAAAGAGTTTAAGAATTGTAATTCAATATTTAAGTTGCTTTTATATGGCATGACACTTCAGCCAATCACTGTTGCTTTTGCCATTGCTAAAGATAAAAATATGCTATGGAAAATAAAAATCTTGCTACAGTGCAAAGATCTCCCTGGGCTGCTAAATTAAGACTTTTCATAAATGTCCACAAAAAAAGTCTTCAGCACTTTAAAATGAGCTCTAAGACTTCTTTTTTATGCTGAGAGAGCAAAAAAAAAAGAGGATGTATGGTGACACATAGCAAATTTGACAGTGCTTATGTAAAATGAACCAACCTACAACAAATTCTATACTCCGATAATTGAAAACAAATTCATGCTGTTTTACCGTGACCACTTTATATGGAAATTTAGGGATGTAATTCAGAACAGAATAACAGTAATTATCATACTCTCTGCATTAAATTAAAACCAGAAATGTTGATCTGTCTAATTGTAGGCATTAAAAAATAACTAGTTTCAAAAAAGAGAGACGCAAATGGAAAGATGCCCTGATGACACTACTCTGTCTTACCCACAGTCCTGCCTTTCTCCTTTGGCTCTCAGTAGTGAGCTGTTGTCTATTAAAGCAGATACTTGCTTTTCCTTGTTGCAAGGGGAAAGTTAAATTCACATGAGCTATGTATTTAAGTACTGGGG
>VZSC01000938.1:0-27700 GCA_013398225.1 Steatornis caripensis | reverse complement strand
AAAAAATGACTAGAGTTGTCTGATTATTACTTGATAAATACCAACATTTTCTATTACCCTGGCACCCAAAAAAGGGAATAAGGAATTCACCCATCTACAATCTATACTGAAGTACGGAATGGAACATTTCCTGAAAGAAAAATAGCTAACATAAACATGATTTCTTCTTTAGAAATACGAGGTATATAATAATTAGCACAGCCTCACTGAGCTATGAAAACCATATTCCCTTAGGAGAAAAAGAACAGTAACTACCAAAAAAGGGACAGGCTAAACACAATTTGTTATATCTGAAGAATACAAATATAACTGCTTAAACATATTTAAAAAGTGGTAAATTCACTTCCTCTACAAATTCATAAACTCACAAACATTTCCTTGCAATTGTTCTTGGAACTGATAGAGGAAAATCTCCCAGGGACACACGAAATGTAGTACGTGTAATATGAAAATTGCCCTTTCCCATATGAAGATTAAAACAGAACAGATATTCTCCAGAAAACCAGCAGGTTCCCCTGTTCTCTGCTCATATGGGCTCTTCCCACAGTCTCACTGCAGGAAGGACTTACAAACTTCGTCAGAGCTGACTGTATGGAAGGAATGTGAACTCAAACATTTGAAGGCATTCCACAGAACCTCAGCAATCCAGTCTCTTGTTAATTATAACTAATATTTCATTATCTTGTGGGCTTTTCAGCTACACAGATGTGCGTGCACTTCTTAGTATGTAGCGTAGCCAATGCTTGCAATTATATTACAAGCCTTGCGAAGTGTAAGAGGTGTATTGAAAGCTGAAATTAGTAGACTAAAACACAGCAGTAGGTTTTCAGCTTTTTAATTTGAGACCTTTAGACCTCATGATTGCAGGAAGAAGTCTGAGAACACAAATCAAGCTAAAAAAGTAAGGAGGCAGTGAATTTCCACTCCCCCTGCTTCCAAATGGATTTTTTAAGCGCGTGGCTTTTAAGCCAATTTTGTGATTTTGGAGTCTGCCTCATGAGTGTCTGAATGGACAGGATTGAAGGTACTTTATATGGCTTATTTAAAAATAACATCCTAACCCAAGCTATAAATCATAATAAGTATTTAATGCCTTATGTATATAATAAATATTCAAGTCTAAGTATCTGGTTACAGCAGTGATTAAGAATTCTGAAAATCAGCCCCTTAAAAGACACTCTTCAGTGGAAATGCTGTTAGTGGTGAGGCTTCTTTCACACCCTTCTATGCACATGTACAGTTCACGGCCATTAAGTTAACGGCATGACAGCATCTGTTATTTCTAAAGTGTTGTGCACATCTATACACTTGCGAATCTCATTTGAATATTGCTTTTTTGAGAAATTGAAAAAAAATTCTTAGGAGAGAGAGGAGCCAGCCTGATACAAAGCTCTATACCTTACAGTGGTTAAAGCAACTGGATGGGTTTTATGGTGGGAAGAGGGACAGAAGGATAAGAAAGATATCTCAGGGGAGGCTGTCTCTAGATTAAGGTTTTAATGAGAAAGCTTGATCTTCATTGAGTTGGGAAAGAACTACCTCTGGCTGGATAGCCATAGTGAGAAGCAATGAATCAGAACTACAGATATAGATTACTGCAGACCTTTTCTTTTTCAAATCCTATTACATTTGCAACAATATAGGCAGGGACCAGCTGCCTGGGGACAGCTCTGCTGAAAGGGGCTTTAGGATCTCAGTAGACAGCAAACTGAACACAAGCCAGCAGTGTGCCCTGGCAGCAGAGAAGATCAACAGCATCCTGGGCTGTGTTAACAAGAGCGCAGCCAGCAGAGCAAGTGATCATTCATCCTCCCTTTACTCTGCACTCACAAGGCTGGGTCTATAATACTGCGCCTGGTTTTATAGGCCCCTCCGTACCAGAACGATACCGACATACCTGAGTGAGTTCAGTGGTTGGGGACTGGAGCGCTTGCCCTGTGTGGAGAGACCGAGAGAGCGGGGCTTGTTCAGCCTGGAGAAGGGGCGGCTTTGGGAGCTCGTGGGGCAGTTAATTGTGGCAACGAATGCAGAGAATGACATAACTAGTGCTACGCTAGGATTTTTGGCAAAACATTTCTGTGGCAGTTATCGTTGGAAAATCCTGATCAGTAAAGAAATCAGTTCACACGTCCCGTGTAAAGGTCTAACCTATCAAGCTATTGGTTATGTTGTTATGGACTTTCTCTCATTTTCTTTTTCTGTTTTTGCTAGAATTTCTAGTCTTGACCTGAGAAGGATTTCAAACAACAGTTTCCTTAAAATCGAAAGAGGAATTCTGCACTTGATTCACGGCAGGGACTACAATCTGTAACTTGTGTATCCTGAATAACTTCCCTGATCATCTGTATAGAGCAAGGAGTCTCTTTTACCAAACAATATCTAATTACCCACAGTAGCACAGCAGGTCTCTCTATGAGCAAGTACCATTGACTCTGTATGTGCCTCTGGAGCTGCTTCTCTGAATTCCATCTTTCTTATTGTATATTGTGTCCAATATTTTACAATTTTATAACCGTCCCAGGAAGTATATCTTGACAGCCCTTAGTCGCTGTTGATAGCCTTGGAAATGCTTACTATTGCATCCAGCTGATATAACACAGATTTTACACGGGAGTCTGATAGCTTAAATGAGTTCCTAAGTCACCTAGCTTTGCAGCATATTCAGAGTTTTGCATAAAAGATAGTTTTGAGATGTCTTGGTTCTGCTTCATACAGAAAAGAAAAGAAAAAATTAACATTAGGATATTTCTGGACAAGGAATCTGAAGCAAAGATTAAAGGTGATAGTTGTATAGACTACAACACCAGCTGAGCTAGGACCTACCTGCCCCAGTTTTATTGGCATATGACCTGATTCCGTATCAGGAAAGGTACATGGCTGCTGTAAGTTTTGTAAACAATTGGATAATAAATTATAGTAGTATGGAAGCTACAGGCGAATCCTTCAACAATTGGTGTTGAATCAAAACTATCAAAGCAGCAGCATGTAAAGACAAGTGATTATGTTGCTCAAATGTCATTCCTTTCATGTGTGACAATTTGTTAAACTTTTTCATCAAAGAAAAAAGAGAACGAAAGGGCAATATTGCCTTCTCTGAAATTTGTAACTTCACCTATTTCTGCTAGACCTTATTTTTTTCCAAATTAAATATATTTCTTAGATGCTACCAAATAAAAACCCTTGTCAACACTATTTACTCCAATTGTGTCTTGCTGAACTACTGAGGATGCTGCTGTGTTATATAGTGACAGTGTTCATTCACCGAAGTACTTTAAACCCTCTTTTAGATACTGCTTAATACCTGTATTTTTATCGTTGGATAGCTACTTGGAGTTGTCACTGGTGCTTCTTAAATATTTTTCAGGACAGAATAGAATAAAGCGAGAGCTCTGTGTGTGTTTAAAGATTCCTCCTGAGGTACGTTATATTGAATTTAGTGTACCATTTCATTACCTAGATTTAGAAAATTTCTCTAGACTTCCTACCAAAGTACTCTAATCTTGTATCACCAGCAAATTCTGCCACTTAGTTACGAACTCTTCAAAGTAACAGCTGATTTTCTAGAAGCAATACTAGGTTACACATTTTAAAATTATTTTCAAGATATTGGTTATTTATTTCTTCTATTTGTTTTTCACCTCCTAATTTAGCAGTATACCGGAGATATGTCCAGAGGCGCTGGTATAGAGCAGTTCTTCCCTGAGTGCAATTTGAACCACCCCGGGTTTTTTTTAATTTTATGACTAGCAATCTCTCATACTACTTTCTTCAGAGACACTACATAGAAACTTCTACAAATGTAAACTGTTTTTTTCATTATCTTATTAATTCTTTGACAGAATTCTGTTTGTGATGGCAAATTAACAAGCAAGATGCTTTTTTGACCTAATTTTACAGTTCTCTTGATTTTTCTCACCTAGGATTTTTCTAGGTTCTCACTTCTCTGTAACTTGCAAGAAGACCTTCCAAGCCCTTTTATAGCTAGTCTCAGAGATGATAACACTTAAATTTTTAAAAAATAAATTGTACAACTTCATTGATCTCAACTACTCCAATTTTCAGTTCCTTTAGAGCACTTATTTTTAGGGCAATTTGTGCTGGTGCTTTCCATCATTTCTCTTCTCTTTCTCTTTTTTCCCCTCAGTCTAAAGGTGGAGAAATGGAAAATGTTACACACCAACTATAGGGTGTGTCTTTCCCAGTCTCTCTTACGCAAAGAAATCAAGCTGTGTCTTTTGCTTTTATACTCTATTGGTCTAGCTAACTGGCCTCTGCCAAAGACCATCACCTAGCTTGAGGAAGTTCTTCTGTTATCACAATGTATCAAAAATTTCTCTGTATTTTTCCCTGTTTTTTCTTTAAATTTCCTCTCAAACCTCAGAAAGTTGCTCCACCATAAATGTTTATGCGAAACTTCTACTTACTTTGCCAGTGAAACAATGGCAGGATATAACCCTTACTCTGGTGTTCTGAATTTATATTCTGCTCTATTAGTGTCACTTGAGGTGGATTTCCATTTTATTATAGGATTATTATTTTTTAGGGGCCTGAACATTCCCTCGTACCTTGCTGTATTTCTCACCTTCTTGATTCCTAATTGTTCCAGTATATACATACTTTCTCTGAGTCTAATAAGGTACTTTTAAAGAACCTCCATGCTGCTTCTACGGATTTTAATTTCCTAACTTTCCCCTTCAGGCTATTTCTGACTTCCTCAATATAAAAATCTTCCTTTTTTGAAAAGTACTGTAAAATTATTACCTCATGGTAGGATCCCATGGGAGGATGTTGAACTTAATTATATTATGGTCACTTGTATTTAGTGGCTCAACCACACTAACTTCCTGAATCAACCCATATATTTCACTCAAGACCTGCATCAATACTAGATTCACCCTTTCAGGATTACAGAATTCTTGTAACAAATGATTGTCTTTGGTGTCTACACACTATTCCAGTATGATACTGAGAGGGCTTAAAAATACATGCCTGTGATATGCATGAAAAGGTCACCAGGAAATACTTGTTTATTCAGTGCACTTTTAAGAGTGCCTAAAGTCTAAAGGGCTTAATTGCCAGTGAAACCACATAGAGTTTTCTAAGTTCAAATGTTCCTTCTCTGTGCATGAATGAAACTGTATGTTCGGGAGGCCGGTTACACATCTAACGTTGCGTGTGTTGAAATTCATGTTTGTGCAGCATGAATTCTTGCAGGTTAAATATCCTATGGTTATTTAAAGTCGGCAAATGCAAATTACTGGTTCTCCCATGGCTTGAGAGCCTAAGCCCATTGAAACAGCAGTTGGTTCTTTACATGATAAAAAACCCCCCTGAAACCCAAACTGAAAATCAATGATTTTGTGACCGGTAGTAAATAGAAATTGTGATACCTTACAAGTGAAAGCACATTATGATGTACAGTGATGTATCTCAAGTAATTAGTTGTCATTAGGCTAAGATTCAGCTGAAAGCAAACTTTGGTAACGAGCTATATGGAGGTTTTGAAAAGCAGATTGAAATATGATTTGTCTTTGAACTACATCCACTGCTGCTCTGAACTTATAAACATGACTTCGAAAGAATGTACACTGTTTTCCTGATCAGAAGTCCCTTTTCTTTTTTTTTCCATTACTCATTTATTTCAATCCCCATTTTAAAATGTAGCTCATTAGAAAAGCATTCTCAGTAACAGAAGTTGAAACAAATACAGACATGTGTGTCCTCGTTCAGCACAGTACAAGACAGCTATTACTATTACATGTTATAAGAACACTAATATTTGTCTGTACTAGACTAAATTTCTTTATTATTTTAAATCCTAAAGTGATTACTCTTAAATCTAACTTTTTCTTAAATTTGCCAAGTGAGAAATGTTCGCTTCGTTAATGTTATAATTTGTGGTTCACGTTTCAAAAGAGCTAAAAATAATTTCTGAAATAGTGTGTCTCGCTGACATAAACACAGTTAACTTATATTTTTGCAGCTTCCAAGATTGTTTCACTCGTATAAAGCAGTAAAAGTATTCCCCTCTTTCCATTTTTCTTGTACTATAAGAACCAAGAAAGCAGGAATTTGTTTAGCTCATTGGCTCCATTTATCCTGAGCCAAGACCATGATCTTGGAAACCCTTTAACTTGGCTGAATCCAGTACAAAGTTCTTTTCAAAAAGCCAGTGCAATTAGAACAACACAGTGTATGTTCAGTCTCAAAATTAAGACGATAAAGTTTCAAACAGCTAGAACTGAAACACAGAGTATCACGAACTCAGACCTTTAATCAGTTAAACAGAAATCCTAATTCCACTAGTTTTTGATCAAATGAAGAATCATGTAGTTGGGCACAGCATTAGAAAGACACTATTCTACCTTGTTGCAAATGGACAGAACAATTAACACAGAAAACAAGGAAACATAATGGAAAAAGTCTAAGTTTTACACAGTCCAGCCTCATGAGCTTCTCTAAATACTCCAGACAGAGTGACACTATAATGCAAGCAATACCCTTTGCACTTTCTATTTTATCACTGGTTACTGCTAAGTGATAATACACATTTGCTAACCAAACTGGCACATTGCAGAGTCTGTCTTGAAATGCGGTGCTTCATTTTTGAAGCTGTTTTTTTCCAAAAACCTGTCCTTCTCTGCATATCTAGTACATGAAACCCATGAATAAGATATTATCTTCATTTTCTGTGAAAACATCTGTAATTTGTATTTTGATGAATTACAGCACTTAAGAAAATCAAAGAAATCAAATTCAGTACTAAGGATTGTAGTTCATCGCGTTTCATTTCACCTTCTGGGGGTTGGACTAGATGATCTCTAGAGGTCCCTTCCAACCCCTACCATTCTATGATTCTATGATTCTGAATTGTTGAAGGTACATTTTTGTTGTATTGAACAAAGGTAGGGATTCTCAGGCCTTATTAAAGGATAATTTTAGCAGTGCTCAGATTGAGAGTAGAGTGGTCATTTCTTTCATGCACTTTGTTTGGGGCTTTTTTTGACCATTCATAAAAAGTTACTTGACAAGTTACTAGCTATTGAGTAGCTAATTAAATTCATTTCCCTTAGTTGTTTGCCACTGTTTGTTCCTTAGAATACTATCTCCTGGAAGTTGAAATATTTATGCAGATAGTCAAATACGATAAAATGTATACACGTTGATAAATTGTATATAAATTTTATACAGAACAGAGGATTACATGAATCGTATTGAACTACGCTCCTTTCGTTCTTTTATTTGTGCCACATATGTATTTACGATACTATTTCAAAAGCAAAATTATTAAGAGGTCCATCTACTTTGTAAGGAGAATGTATCTCTACAAGAAGTACAAAATGTTGCGAGTTGCAAAATACTGACTCGTTAAACTACGGCAAAACCACAGTTTTGAACGCTTCTGCTTCAAGAACTGCAATTACTTTTAAATTAAGTAACTGATGATACTTTTTTTTACAAAGCATTTGTAAATAAAGGGTTTGATCCAATTTTATCTGTGGCCTTCCCAGCCCCACAGACTTTTGGAGAAACATGGATACTGGCTGTGAAATGGTTTTTGATTTGTCCCAGTGAGGGACAACCTAGCAGAGGGGGCAAAACCTGACAGAGGCTAGTTTCTATTAGGCAGTTCCCTAATACTCTCTACTTTTGGATTTGTCTGCTGCTTCAAACATTTGATGTGACACTTGGAAATTCACTGCATTTGGCAGGGCTGTGATCTGTAAGTGACTGTAGGGGCAAATTTGAGTAATCTCATAGGAGGCTTGTTAAGTTTTATTTGATCTTAACTGACTTATTTACACACGCACACATGTGCTTGTTAGAAGAGACCACTGACTTCTTGCGTTTTCCCTCAAAAATCACTGCAGCAGTAGTGTCTGTCCTGATAATATTGTCCTGCCTGATCCTGTAAGACAATTATGGGGGAGGAAAATAGCAGTAATGGAAGCTGCCAACATTTTGCATTGCCTTTCTTCTAATCTGAAATTCTGTTTATTTGGCTAGATCTTTAAAGTGTTCAAGGCCTAGTGCATGCCTAAACATTGTCTGGTAAGGAGAGTCAATAGCGCTTAGTCGCATCTTCAGCTGGGCTCCTGTAAGGTGTACAATGTTATATTACATTCATAGGTCGCAATTAAGCATTCCGTTTGCAATGGAAAGGTATGTGTTTTCTTTAAGGGAGGGCTTGAAATGATGTCCTGAGAAGAGCCAACCTCCTTCTAATGTGGTTACTCATGAAAACTGATCATACTTCCAAAAACCAATACGGATACTTCAAGTTTAAGTAAGTCCTTTTCTTATGTAGTTTGATACAAAAAATTTTTCTCTTCTCTTTCACACTACAGTGTGACTAAGATCCATTCATCTACTAACACTTCTGCTATGTTGTCTCTGGGCTGTTATAGTGATTGGGAATCTAGCTGATAGAGAATCACAGAATTTTTATGAATGTCAAAATTGTAAGAGTTTTTGGTGATTTACTCCCTCTTTTATTTATTTTCAAGGCATTCAGTTAGCATAAAAATAATGATTATTACATAAATTAAAGTTGTTGCAATTCAGCTGTAGGGATTGCAATTCAATGCCAGTGAAGATAGATCAAGGTTTTAAAAAGTATCTGCTGTAAATTAAAAACAAATGGTTGAAAGTATTTTGCAGACCTCTCTCCCACAGATTGTATATTCCATTTTCCAAATTAAATCTAAGAGAGAATCTTACTTTATTGAGATTTATGGAATAATTTCTTTAGAAATTCCAGCAATATGAGAATGCAGGCAAGACACTGACAGTGAACAAAAATAAGTGTCAGCTACTAAGTGGTTTCATCTTTTGGAGGGTTTTTTTTTTTTGTAATGGGAAAAATTCGTTCTGACTGTTTTTTAGAACTAAAATTATATAGAAACCATTAAATCGTTTGTCCAATTTTAACTGCAAAGGGGATAAAATGGGTGGAAAACATGATAATATACCACTGCTGTGTGGAGGAAGTGTTCCTCCCTCAGTCCAACTTGCTGATCCTGTCTAAGGAATAGGACTTAAGAGCTTGTGAGAAAATGTGTGTAAGAGGATATAGAGGAAAATTGTTCTGTGGCATCTGGGGGAAGTATATATAGGAATAGCAGTTGGGCTGTATTAACTATGAAAGTAAATATATGTTACTCAATTTTTAATCTCTTTCAAGACAAATACATGACCCATTTTCTGTATGGCAAAGTACAAGGGATAGAAGGCTAGAGGAAATCATATGGCTACGATGGACAGGAAAGTGCATAGAAGAAGTCTCAAGGACCTGATACTGTTTTTGAGGCCTCCAGTACTTCATGGGTTCCCTGAAGTATTCTAGGACCTCATTACAGATTTTGGGGTGTCCAAGAGCTTGAAGGGATGATGAATCTTGGAGCCTTAGTGGACTGTTGAACCTCCTCCCATTAAAGAAAAACATGTGGTTGAAACTGTGTTGGCTAAAAACCATGGAATTTTCTGCGTAACTTTATTCCTTCTTTGCCATTTTGTGTTGGACATCATGATCTGCCTGTTACATTTCAGCAAACGCAGTAATTTCCTTTTAATTAGATAATTACCATGTTATTCATTGGTTTTGATCACTTCTAAATGCAGCTTTTGGTTTTAACAAATGCAGTTTCAGAAGATGATGGATTTTTACATTTTTAAAACAGCTAAATCTTCAAAAAGGATTTGTACACATAACAAAATTAAAGTAGGGATTATCTTGCACTGTGTGTGGGATACAGCTATAATCTATACAGTGCATGGAAAAGAAACTGGCATTCTCAATTGCACTGCACACATCTCAGTAATAACAGGGTATGAGGCATACAATTTCATGGAACACCCACAATGAAAATTATTCTTTCCAAACAGAGAATTGTTTTGGAATAAGTTAGGTTAATTGGCACCATGGGATTCCTCTCAAGGAAACACAGAACATTAAAATCTACACATGTGCATGTAAAATGATAAAGTATTATCTTCTTTCCCCTCTCAGCTCCTCAAATCTAAGACACGCTACCCAAAATCAACAGAAACGATTATGTTTTGTTGATTCAAATTTCCTTAGAATAAACTGGCAATTCTTCATCTGGTCAGCTTACAACCTGAGAGTCACTGCACTGTTCCACAGTTGCTAGCTTGGGTATGGTTATCTAGTGCAGTCTCGCACACAAAAATAGAGGCCTCTAGAGCTTTTGGCACATGCTTTTCAGAATTGTAAGAATCTTTATTTTGTGTGCAAGCAACAGAGCTGTATGGTGGTAAGATACAGCGTCTTTCGAAGGACTGTTGTGCCCACTTTAGGACTAGAACCAAAATCAGCAAATGGTTAACAAGACATCCAGGCACATTTCACTGTCATTATATAGTCCTTGACTAAAACACTGATTGTATTTTACAGTTTCTGAATACAGTTGAAGTATATTAAGTCCTCACAAAAGTATTATCACCCTCTCAAAAATCATAAAGAAGGTACCACTACTAAAAAAAAAATTCTTCCTTTTCATGAAGAAGGCTGAATTCTCATGCAGGCTGTTGTACTGTGTCCACTATGTCTGTTTCATTAATGTTTAAGGTCATTATAAGCGAGGATGTTCTACTTGGTTTATGTTTAAAATGTGCTGTACTTTCACATTTGGCCTTTTGCACGCCTTAACCATTATTTCTTTCCTAGTTTTCCGCCCCAGTTATGTCAAGACATTTAAAAACAATTAATTGTGGTTCCTAGTGGGCACATCACAGGTGAGCTGTGGCCTCAGAAACAACAGCGGTTGTGCTACAAGCCTGACTGCAGCTCTTCTGACCTCTTGAACAAGTGAGAAACCCCCATGTCCTGTGACAGAAACATGACTTCACATGTAAGTCCTCTGCTGAAGAATAGTCTTCATCACTTTCCTCTCTGCAGTCTCCAGTGGGAAGTTGAGGTGTGTATTGCTTGCCGTGTCATTTTTGCAACAACATAGCATTTCAGCTTCTCACCAAAGACATCCTAGAGTCTCCCCTTTCATACTCTTGACAGAGGAGTTCCAGGACACCAAACAACACCCCAAAATGTATTACTGTTATATGCCAATAATTTTACTTCCTTTGCCACTCTGTCTGGGCCTATGCACATATCTTAAATGGACTTACAGTTTAATTAGTCTTAGTTAGAAGTACAGAAGCAAGACAGCAAGTAGAATTTGCACCCAGCATTGGTGGAATTAATTGTAGAATGAAATGAAAATTGTATCTTGTACAGTTCACAATAGGATATATGTCATATTTATATTCTGTACTCGAACACTGTTATTTTAGAGGACTATCCCTATTCTTCATAGACAGATGGGAGCTTGGTCTGGTAGAACAATGAGGATTTACTTTCCAGAGTTTTTGTAGACAATGTTTCTGAGTAACTCTGAAGAGTTGCAGGCTTGTTAGGTTGAAGAAGGAAGAAATTTAGATAGGATCTCCCAATTCTCCTTCCAGTCCTAAAGCCTGAAGAGAAGTACATCTTGCACTGCTCCCCTTTCTCTCCATGCATCAAAATAATCCCCTGTTTGGGAGTAATTGGTCACAGATTTAGCAGCCACTACAAGTTTGGCTTTCTAGGGAGCATAAAGCAGAAGATAACCTTTGCTGAAAGTATAAACTAGGGCTTAGTGGAGGAGAGCCCAGCTTGCTCTGTGATGTCAAGGCAAAGAAGTCATTCAAGAAAGATTCATTGATTTCAGCCTCATCCACGTAATAATTCAGAGGAAAATAAATTGATTGAAATTACTGGACTTAGATGGAAGGAGTAGCATGAGCCATGTGAATTGTGGGTGTTTTTTCAGTAACATAAATCCTGTGGGTATCAACGGACAGTGTGTGTGCTAACTTAGGTCTGTACATCAGCATGATGCACAACCAAATGTACATATCCACTGTCGAGAGGAATATGTGAGAAGTTTTATCAATACAGAAATGAGCATACAATTCAGCAAAGAACACAAACAATGTGTTTCTATTCACACACTAAGTTTTAAATAGGTTTTATCACTGGTTTATTGTAGCTTTCTGTAGCAGCGTTCCTCGCTGCAAAGGCTGCACAACCTATTATAAGCTTCTTAAAACATGCTGTGCCAGTGCTGCAGGTAGTGGTATTTTTTTTATTTTTTAATTTGCATTTTATATTGAATGATCTGAGTAATATGTATTCACGTGATTAAACGTTAAGTTGTGATACAAACATGAAGGCATAGTAGAAGTTTCTCTACTAATCCTGCATTGCTGCAAAAAGCTGCGTATGGTGACAAGGTGCTCATTTGACCCTGAGAAGCTCTGGAATAACTGTCTCATAGCAGCATAGTTAGCATATTTAATACTTGACAGTCTACTTTGATAGTTTTATTACTGAATATACGAATTGTTATGGGTGGAAAATGAATCTACTGCGTATGTTCCACAGCACTCTTTGTGGCATCACAGAAGATTCCTACCTGAATCACTGGATCACTCATGAATAAAGACTTTGCAGGACTGAAAGTACTTGTGCTCTGATATGAAAACTCACCAGCATACAGTAAGGAATATATATAACTTTTAACTCTTCTGAAGACTATTACTTGGAAATTTGCTGAGCATGCACGTAAAATAATTGTTGGCAGATATTTCTGTATATTTTTAAATGCAAAGAGAATTGGCTATCAAAATATTTGCAGGGAATTCTACAAGAATATAGCATTTAAAAAACTTTGAGAATTAAAAAAATAAGATATGGGGTTTATATGTAGTATATAATACATGTAACATATAAAAACTGGTTTTTATATATGAAGTCTTACTGATTAATTTGAAAGTAAGATGAAATAAAAAGGCGATTATGGCTTAGGATTGAGGGGAAGTTTCTGTTAAAATTTGTTTCTGACATTGAAAACCATAGTCTTAGAGTAGATAAAAAGGTGCAGGAGGTCAAGGAGTCTAACTTACATATTCTTAACAGTGATCTCCAATACCATTTCATTGAGATTTTCTGTCCCTTTTCCCTTCCCTGCCCTGCCTTTTCCTTCCTCAGAAGCTTTGCCCTTTATCGCAGTATTCCCATGATATCTACTAACAATATTTTACTACAAGCTCGAAAAAAAAAGATCTCTACACAAGTACAAGTGGTAATTCCGTAACGGTGGTTTTAAGGATACCCATTTTGTAGGGGTTTCTACTCTAGGCGCCGTATGAGGCAAAATGCAACAGAATGCGGCTATTCTTGCTGACTGCACAATTTATGACCCTGTAGGCAACAGATACACCAGAGCTACACCAGAGCACGGTCACAATCAAAAAAGGTAGCAATGAGCGGAAAATAACTTAAGAATCAGAGATGACAAGCAACTGAACATGAAGCCCAGCTGCAATTCCATACCTAAAGAGCTAATTCAGTAAGTGGATTTAAATATAGAAAACTACCATGCAACAACAGGGACTTCATTTTACCATTGGCAGCAATAAGATGTAAACTTGGCTACTTTGTACAGTTCTGAGGTCCTTAATTTTAAAAGGATGTTGGGAAAGTTGAATGATTGTAGGGAAGGATCGCAAAAGTGATTTAAGGACTAACGTTTGCAGCCCTAGAGCTACTTAGCTTTTCAGAAAGTATTTTAAAAGGTGATTATAGCATTTAACTCCCAAGAGAAGTGGTAGGCTCTTCCTTTTTTTGTTGTTGCCAAATCATACCTTGATGCCTTCCCTTCTGAACAATACATTTTAGACCAATATATTTTAGACCAATATATGTTATTTGGCTCAGGAGACATGAGAGTGAGTGAAAATTGATGAAATAGGTTGTATTACATTTTATGGTGGCTGCTACTAATCTAAAGGTTTCCATATCTTACGAAATAATGCAGTTAATAAGATAAAATACAGCCACAGGAGTAAGGAAATTTGGAGAACTGCTAGAGCATTCAGTATTTTTCTGTACGTTAGATACAATCTTGAGTACAAGGTGACTGATCTTGTAATAATAACATATTCAGCACTGCTGCATCTCAAGAAATCATTACATTCAAGTGTTTAGAAAGTTTTGATCCTTTTTTCTTTTCTGCTGAGAGCATTATGGGATAAAATCATTTGTGCCCCATACTTTCAAAGTATGTAATTATTTTGCCTAACTTTTTGACAATAGATTCAGATACATCGGAACTATTTTTTCTTGATAATTGATTACAGTCCCCTTAAACACCAGTAAAATCAAAGTATTACCATTATTAGATCAATAGCTTCTCATTCAAACTTTCTGCCTCTCTTCTACTTGGCAATAGTTTAAAACAAAAAGAAAATAACGGTAGTGAAAATCAGTCTGTAAAAAACCCCCGAGTACTAATATTTTCATTTAAAAATTGTCTTTGCTATGTCACTTTGAAGGAATAACTGTATAAAGTTGCTCTGTAACTAGCAACTCTCTTCAACACAGCATAATGGAGCAGTAAATCACCAGAATAGGGAAGCAGACTTTTAGGGTTTTTTTCTGGTAAATGCTTATTTTTTTCTTCTACATACATGCCACATACTCGTGGTACGTTGTTCATGGGTGCAGGTGATGGAATCAGTATTTTCTCCACTATGCTGGGCTGTATGTTCCTAAACAGTTGAGCCCAGGTGCATGTCCTAGATTAGAGTTACAGGTGCATTTCTCAGTCATGTCCTTACTCAGCTTTGACTGAGACGCACAGCTTCTTTCCTTTCACCACATTCTTGAGATAGAGAAGAAAAGGCTAAGGGTGACAGGAGGGACTTGGCCAAGTGCCCAATCCATCCACACATACTACAATACTTATGCGGCCAGTGTGACATGAAATACTTTGGAGAGGGCCACAGGTGTTGAATGAGCAACTTCTTCATTAAGATCCATTCATGGCTTCCAACAACTAAGCTGAAAAGTAGAAGATCAAAACAGCATTCCTGCTAACTGTGCTGTGAAAGAGAACTGAAATTGTGAGATGTGCAGGGGAAAAATGTTTCTTAAGCTCTTCAGAGCTTTTTTTTTTTTTTAAATCTTCAGGAATCCTGCTTCTAATTTTCTCTTGAGCAGGGCCTTCAGGAAGCACAAGCTACCATCATCCATTCATGGCATCTCTCTCTGTTATGAAATACTTCTACATGCTTGTGCTAATTCTTTCTGAGATAACTGTCAGGATGTAAAATTATCACTTCTCTTTCATTTGAACTGCTTAAAATTAATTCACATAACTACCACTAGATTTTACTGCAGCAACAATTTTCAAGCAGAGACCTCAATGACTTCAATGAACATTAAAAACCAATTCACCAATAAAACATATGCATCCGGTTGTACCACTCTTCTTACTTAATTTCCATTTATATCTATAGACCTTCACAGGAGTGACCAACAAGAAGCAACTCCAGCTAATCCTATTTATGTGCTTAGGTTAGCAGGGCCAGTGAAGAAGACCTACAAGCTCACCCACAGCAACCTTAGGAGCTCCAAATGAATTTTGTCAACACAGGGACCATTAGGTCCAGTAGAAGAACAAAACAGCATCTTTTCAAGAGGAGGGTATCATGACTGATTGCTATACAATGCAGTCACCTCTCTTCCTCTGTTTTTGTATGTTGTTTTCCTCCCTATCTGACTGCCAGTGCTGTGATGAGCGAAATGACGTTAGTGAGATCGGAACTGAAGTCCGGGATTATTTTTATGAAGGAAATATGTCATTTCTGTTTCTTGGTTATATCAGCCTCAAGATAGTTTTAAGTGTATTCTTTGGAGAAGCATCACGCAACAGACTTGCTGCTTTGTGACAATATAACAATTTTATCACTCCTAAATTTCCTCTTCACATTAGAAAAAGAAAAGAAAATCAACCACTACTATTTTACTCCACCTACCAACATTAAAAATATCTTATTTGGATAGCTCTCCAAAATGCTTTTCAGAGGCATCAATTTAAATTACCTCTCATTCAACCAAAGCACTATTATTATTGTTAGTGTTGTTATTGTTATTATCATCATCGTCATCATCATAATGAACTGGATACAACATACATCTATACAAGTTTGAAAAATATTTTTACTGTTGTCACTAGAGTTAAGGATTTGTTTGTATTTCAGATACAGATAAAAAAGTAACAGAAACTATTTTCAGACACTTGGCTATAAGAGAGAAAATTTTCACGCTTATTTTTAGGGAAAAAGAATCGTTTGCCTTTTTGTGCTACCATTGCTCCAAGGCCGGAAAAGAGGTGAACAGTTTTTGTTTACTGCAATGAAGAGTATGTTAATTCAAGAATAACATTATATGGATGATGTTATACAGGAATTGACTAGATATTTGGGTTAACATCTATGAATCTGTGTAAATGAACAGAGAACTCAAAAAAGGCAACATGTTACCTTGGCAAAACACTTCACTGGAACTTATGGGCCTAAGTTTGATCAGCGACAACTAAAAATTCATTGATTTCATTTTACTTTTTCACCTACACCACTCTATGAGAATAGGCACATTGAGCAAAATGTATACATAGAAATTCATCTACCTTACACTACAAGCATTTCTTGAGTAGGCACAGAGGACACATTCAGTGATTCTCACACTTTGCCTGTGGGTGCAGTGTTGTAGATAGTTGGGGGCTTTTAATTGCTGGCTCTACACTGTCTGCACTACCTGCTGGAAAATTGTCTATCCACATAGTATTCTCTATTACTGATTTCCAGTTTTAAAGTGTATAACAGGTAAGTAAAATCAAATACCCTTCAAGTAGTATTTTGATGGAATAATTGCTACCGTTGTCACAGTGATCTTGCACCCTTGTCAGGTAAAGGACCATAGATAATGATTATAAGAATCAGACTGCAGGGGATAAACATAAAAATGTTTGAGAATCCTTGTTTTAAAACAGCCATTTGGATTATATCGGGTTTGGTTTATTCTATTTATTTATTATTTTATATAACGTACTCATTCCTCAAATTTTTGTACTTCCCCCTTTCTGCTTAAGAGCTGGAGTATTGCTTCTGGGCACAGTCCCTTTGTTGTTACCTGTGAAGTACGTAAAGCCTCTGTTCTTGCCAGCCTGCATTAAACACTGCAATACAATTATCCCCAGTCACTGAACTGTTATCTCAGGGAATTGAATTAAACTTTCTAGCTTCATAAAATTATTTACACAAAATGTTATAGCTGAAACAGATTTTAGAGTATTATATGATTGTCAGGGTAGTAAAGACTAAAAAGATCAGGTCACTGATTTAAAACAGAACTGAAAGTTGAATCTGAATCTGAGGGTAGCTGTTGAGAGTCTTGTCAACCAGGCTATTGCCTATTCAGAAGCATGGAAAATCAGTTTTCCATTTAGCCTTGCCTCCAAGTTCCAGCTATAAAAGTTTCCTTGAGGAAAGTTTGTTTGGGACTGATAGCAGTTCTAGGGAAAGTTTCAGTGTCAGTTTTTCACAAGTACAAATTATCAGAATCTTCTGTTAGGAAATATGGAACAGCCTTAAATTCATGTTCAAAACTACCCCTAATAAGTCTTTTCTGTTTTGGTATCTTGAACATAATGGTTACCTACGGAAGCAGAAAGGGAAGCATTCAGGAAATCACAGAATCATACGAATTTGTTCTTTTTCTGAAAAAGGTGTCATGTATTTATTTTCTCTCTCTCTCCACAAACCAAAAACCTCTCAGATATCCTCTCAGAAAAGACTATCGTAAATTGGTTTATTTGTAGCTGAAATAGAAAGTGATTAGCTAGCATGTACTATGCATTTTAAATCAATATAGTGTGTCACAATTATTATTTAAGATTACTTTGTCAAGAGTACATCCATATAGCTTTCATCCGTGAAGGCTTTATGACCTACAGTCCTGCCTGTTCTAGGCAAAATCTGTTTACTATTTAAATTTGCTTTACATATCTGGGTTTTACTTGCATTACCACTCTGAAATGTGACATGAAATCAACATGGAACAACACTTAGGACATTTCCAAAGTTAAATATCCCCCAAGAGATTTAGGAGAGTTCCAGTAGTACTTACCCCATACCTAGATGTAATTTCTTACCTCCACCCTCCAATGTACTCCCATCATTGCCTATTCACCATTCACTCCCCTGACCATGAAAGTCTTCCCATTAAACATGATGAAAGCTGTTGCACCAGCCCACCCGTGTGTCTGAATTTAGAGGGTCAGTCACTTTTTACATGCATCTCAAATACATGCCATTTTAAAGCAGCCTCCCACCAAGGGCAGCTTTTGCCACCTTCGAGGTTGAGCCAAGAGGGAGTGAGCACCACTGCCCCTCTCCCGGGAGTCCCCAGGCACTCCCGGGCCCCCGCCTGTGTCCAGCTCCCGGGGCATGGCTGAGCACCCGCTGGCCAGGGGAGGCCCTGAGCCAAATGTGCTCCCACTGGAGTCACAGCAAAGCTCAGCCAAATTCAGTGGGATGGGAATGAGCCCAAAGGATGAAAATACAAAGATGATGCTGTGGGATGCTGGTGCTGGATACTTTCTTCTGAATTTAAAGTGAGGAAAAAATGAAGGGATAGAGAAAATTGTGATGACAATTATAAGCGCTATGTTTTCCCTTCCTGAAACAAGGAAGTTTTCACTCCTTTGCCAGATAGAACTGTAGTGTCTGTTGTCATTACTCTTCTTTTTTATTATTTGAACTAAAATAATTTCAGAAATACGTTTCTTCCCTTTTTCCCCATATACAGTCTAAAATATAAACAGATAGAGGTAAGTAAAAAAATCCAACCTTTATTCCACTTTGAACAAGCTTGTGTATATCCAAAAAAGGTTCCTTGAGTATGTCTCCTTCAGGACTGAAAATCTTCACATATCCTTCTTTCTCAAGAATGAAGAGGCGATGGGATCCATCCCCACAATGTACTGCTCCAACAGGCTGCCTTAGTCCACTCACAACCTCCTGAATACAGAAGCAGTTGTGCTTGTGTTTTCTAAAAAATTTTGAAAAAATAGTGAAAAACTTATTTTTTCTTGTAACTATGACACAACAATGTCCCTAAAAGACAACATGATTGTTCTGCAGTGATATTAAAAACACAGTTATGCAATCCAGAATAAAGTATTTCCTTGAGTGTATACTGAAAATCAATTTCAACTTCCCTTGAGCAAAATGGGGTTTGTATACAAAAAAGAGAAAATTAATTAATCTTAAATCTGAAATGTAGAGGAAAAGAATAGAAAAAAACTGGTAAAAAAAGATAAAACAATTTATAAATGCAAAATTTCTTCTGTACAATAAACACGGTACTTTCCAGCAATTTGACAAAATTTGGCTTCTAAAACCCATTTTAAAATAATGAGTTATGATGGGACAATCTAATTTAATTATTTTCTCAATGAAAAATACACGAATGAAATGTATTGAAAATCAGGAAATAAATATTTTGCTAAGAAACTTACTGTAGCTGTTCAGTAATATCAAATTCAGGCAGAAATTACTTCCTAGAACTATGTATGATCCACAGAGTGGACCATAACCAAGATCTATGGGGCGGATCAAACCAGGATTCTAACACCTTTTCAGCAACGCAAACATCAAATGGTACTGAAATATCGAAGTTAATGTAACTTTCTCTTTTGACATACGCTAGCAGCAGCAAAAGAAAGTAACATCTGGAAAACACAGCTGCTGAGCATAAGCACACACTGAGCTGTTTCACTGTGAAAACCACAGGCTTTGCTAGGGTTTTTTTTCAGATTAAACAGCATTTATCTTTATGAACCTGCTGATCTCTTCCTCTTTGTCATATTCTTCCATGTGGTCCAGGGAGTTAGAAGCTGGCCCTCGCACTTGTTTTCTTGGAAAATCTGGAAAGCATACACCACCATCTTTTCTTGCATAGTAAAAGCAAAACTCATCAGCTGTAGTTTGGAGAAAACCTTAAAAATGCAAAAGAGCATACAAATATTTAGTGTGTTGTCATGTCTGCAGTTCTGTGCCGTCAAACTAATCTCTAAATAGGTCATATACTGAGTGGAAAAAGAAGTCATTTTAAACCAAGTGCTATCTGCAAAAAAGGCCTGCTCTGAATAAATACAAACTGAGTATTACCTTTTATAATTTATTCATCTGTGTTTGTATTAAACCTTATTTTCAGTGAGCTTAAATAAAAATACCAATTCATTCAAAATGACACTACAGTTCATGCATAAAAAAAATCAAGAGACAAAGTTCAGTGTTGAGGCTGTGACACGCTTTTCCCTGATTTTAACGCTATTAATCAAGTGTAGTATCTGCTGTAAAATAGCTTGAGCAGCTTTCATTTAACTTTTTTTATAAGTGGCTTGTTGTAGTAAAAATTTCAGTAAAGACTTCAGTAAAAGACGTGCAGTAAAGACTTTGCGGAATGCTGGCAGCAACGGACATTAGTAGGAGAGGTGAACAATTAGTTGTCTCAGAAAGTGAGAAGTATTGCTGAAAACTGCACTGTGTTGACATGCAGTTGGCCTCTGGTTGACTCCCGGCATTAGAGCGGGTGAACAAAGTGCCCCATCGCAAGGTCTGCTTCCTCAGCCCCGTCCCCTAAAAAGAGGGATATGTCTCATGCTGCGCCGGAGCTGGCATTAAGCTGGCTTGGATGAAAGGTGGTCTTTAGGTTTTACGTTAAAATGGGAAGGAGTTTGAAGACACAGGGAAACAAGAAGTTGGTAAATGAGAGCCTCTGAGGAAAACCCCTGCCACTACTGATACTACACTGTGTTTAATGACAGCAAAATTATCTATTTCTGCCCACAAACCTATTTCTAGTCATTTCTATCCAGTTTTTAATCATTAGTATTAAATCTAAGAAGACAGAATTTGGCTACTTATACATGTACTATTTTACTAAAACAGATGTTAAGATAATATGTCTTAAGTTACCTTCATTCCTTTTTGCATTATTGGCGTACTCTCTTAGGATATACTATGGTCCAGGACATAACTCATAGGATACACAGAATTAGCACTTAATTGGAATTAGAGGCCTAATTTATGCATGACTTTACCACTTGTGAATAATGCAGTAATCCATAGATCTTGGCCATAAAACCTCTGGCTTACAATGTACAATAAGAGCTGACCAGGGCCAGCTGTGTTTCATTGGAAAATGCCAATTTCTTAAAAGCAAAGCTTTTTCAGAAACATTATCAGTTTTGACAAAATTTTGGTTAACATGATATTTCTGGTCCAAACTCAAACTTCTGGTCTAAACGAAAAAGAGAGAAACAGACAGCAAGCCTCATATCACTATACTCCAACGTCTTATAATTAGGGTGTTTCATTAGGAAGAGGAATATTCAGGTCAATGCCCCTCATCTGTCAGGCAAGAGTTTGACCCTAAGTCTCCCATTTCCCAAGTAAATGTCCTAACAACGACTTTATTAACTATCCTGGGGTGGTCTCTCTGTGGCTTTCTTCATGGAAAATTTCGAAAGAGTTCAATTTCTTCCTTATGTGGAATAGGAAAATTTTTTAGATCCCAGAGTTTTTGTGGAGTGGAAAGCCTTTCCCACCCAACTATACTTCTTTTCATATGCATCTTCCTTTAAAAATATTGGAAAAATAGCACGACAAAGCCTGCCTTTGGTTTCTATAAAATAATATCTGGAAACACATGGTAGTGTGTTGTGGTGTAGAAGTTTAATTACCATGATTTGGAGCTTCAGTAAATATAATCTCTGAGGAGCTGGTTTTAATTTATAGTAGTTATTTGGAGAAAATGGGAGATATAATTTCAAGTGGAACAACTGAAGAGGAACTCTGATATAATCACAGAGTAGTATTCCAAGGCTTGTAGATGTAATGCCAAAATCAAAGGTAATCCAAAATCTTGCTGTTGAATTCTTTGACTTAAGAATACATAGTTTTGTCTTCAATAATTTATTTCTCTAGGCACAGTGGGTCATTCAAGAAAATGCAATAGCAAATTAGAGGTGTACAATTTCTAAGAATTTCTAGAATTTTCCAAGTATACCATCTACTACTTACCAAAGATAAACTACTCTTGGCTTCAACGTTATCTTTAGTGAGGAAAACTGAGCACTTATTATGATCATATTGTTTACTCAGTACGTGTTCACTTCAAATAACAATCAGATGCAAACTCGCTTTACTAACGCCTTATGCAATGCTTTTTCTTATATGTAAGACTAATCCCTTTTTCTTATGAAATGTTTTATCATGCACTGCAGTACATGTTGCACTGCAGTTGCCTTTTGCTATTTAGCAAACCCATCAGCAGGTTCCAAAGAAGGATAAGGCTTATGTTCCATTTTCCTTAGAAATGCTCATAAAAAATGGGATTTGAATTAAACCGTGAAAATCAGTCAGTAAATTGCTAAAATGTTGTGTTACTGGAAGGAATGTAACCTCTGTAAACACAGTTTCACCTGTGCATTAGGAATGGAATTTTGTTCTATAAAAACCACAGTAATTGAAAATAAAAAACCTGTGCGTGTTATATATTCTAGATGCAACATACTAACAGCTCCACTAAAGACAATTAGAAAAACATTTGCTTCTACTCTATCTGATTGTAGTCATTTAATGTTTTCTTTATCGTACTTATGTCGTAAGGTCTTTAGCGTAGAGTTTGCAATTTTGTTCAGTGTTTGTACAGTGTCCAGAGAATGGTCCTGACAAGTGCCCCTAAGCACTAGAATTGTTTGGAGAACAAAAAAAAATATCATTTTGCTCAGTCTGAGTTTATTGAAATACAGCTTTCTCACTGTCCGCTGTCAGAACTACGCCTAATAAGGACTGCAACATTTGGTCTTGTGTGAATTTCTGTACTCATTACTTTATTTTAAAAGACTCATACGTATCATTACAAATTTCCTACCAGTTGTGTATTTGTTGACAGAGCAGTGCCTGTGTTAACAAAGAAAACTGAAATCACAAAGGAAGATTAAACATTAAGTGTTGTACATGTCAGATTTTGCACAGGCTTGCATTTCTATGCTTCCTGTCCTGCAAATGAGAATCCAGCTACAGACTTTTCAGTTAAGGCAGCTACAGTGAAGGCTTTCTGTGTTCGCCTTATAAAAAACTGTGGGAATAAATTGCATGATTTCAAGCCTTTTCAAAGGAAAACTTCTGCTCTCTGCTGATCGCCACCTCCTCTCTCCATTCGTATTTGCGGTCAGTTATTCCTCACACTGTATCTTCCTTCCTATCCTACCTTCACCAAATTCCACTTTGCTGGATTCCTTGCTCACCCTCTGCCTCTTCTCCTGATATACAACTCAGATGTTGTGGTAGCATTTGTCCCAGTCTTTACAGCAAGTCAAATTCCTATTCACTCCCTTCCTTTTTTGTACTGCACACAGGATTGAATATCATCCACTCATCTGAGCAGACCTACACTGGCTTAGGGAGCATCTGGAAATCTGGCTCATCTGCTTTACTCGTGCTACTATTGACTTCGAGCATACAGTTCAGTATTGTGTAAAAGAAGCATTTTCCTGTTTGGGTTTTTTTTTTTCTGATTTGCACTTTTGACAGATGATAGATGTGAATTTGTTCACAAACCCCACATTCTCCTCTCTCTTCTCAGTGAAAACTAAATGAAAGAGGTGATTCCAGATTGATTCTTTCAAAAATGTAATAAGTTCAGTGGTAGTTCACATCACTTCCCACTGGTTTTTAAGTGACTAGTGCCCCCCTTTTCATACTCGTACATTGGAAATACCTGCACACAGGCAGTGCCAGGGTTAATCCCTTTGATGCTCATTAGCAGTAGCAACATTATGAGCCACTACTATTTTTCTGCAGATTGACTATGTTAACTGTGACTATTAGTTGACTACATTAGAACTTCTGGAAGTGGGTTGCAGAATTTCTTGTATTTCCAGCATTTTGGGCTGGGGTGCACCTGTTTGGTGTTTAAGAATTCATACCAGGCCTCCCTGGAACCAATTTCTTTGAATGAAAATGATGGAGAGCACGTAGTTCAAAATCTGTCCAATGTCCTTGGATGGCAGAACGCTCCATGGCCGTGGCACAGGTTTGTTTCCTAGAATATGTCACTTTGATTGGCATGGCTTAAGTTTCCGCTTACACCTATATGGAGAATCAGCCATGCCTTTCTTAACACCAAATATTAGACAGTCTTCTCTACCATCTCTGGGACAGGCCCAACAGGCAGACAGGACGCGTGATACGGAGGATTTCCTATCCTCTCTCCACCTGGGTGAATGCGGTGACTTAAGGGATAGGGGGCAATGGCAGCAAGTTCCTGCCCAGGACAGCAGGCATGTTGCCTCTGTGACTACTCCACCTGTCCAGGTGCCCTTGCATAATAGGTATGAGGCTCTGCAAGTGGAACCGAACAATAACAAGGACGATGGTTCATCTAGCTTGGTGGTGTCACCGAGGTTAAGTCGGCCTACACCTTGCGTCAAAACCACTTCCATAAAGAAAAAAAGACGGGTCGTTGTCATAGGAGACTCTCTTCTGAGGGAAACAGAAGGCCCAATATGCAGACGAGACCCACTTCTTAGGGAAGTTTGCTGCCTCCCTTGGGCCCGAGTTAAAGATGTGAAGAGAAAGCTTCCTACCCTGGTATGTCCCTCAGATTATCATCCATTATTGATTTTTCAGGTAGGCAGTGATGAAATTGTAACAAGAAGTCCAAGGGCAATCGAGAGACTTCAAGGCCTTGGGACAACTGGCTAAGGGATCAGGAGCTCAAGAATTGTTCTCCTCTGTCCTTCCAGTTGCAGGGAATGATGATGGAAGAAACAGGAAGAGCCAGCAGAACAATACCTGGCTCTGAGTCTGGTGTCACTGGCAGAATTTTGTGGTTTTTGATCATGGGTGGGTCTACATGACACCAGGCCTGCTGGAGACAGATGGAGTACACCTGTCTCAAAGCGGGAAAAGGATCTTTGCACAGGAGTTAGCAGGGGTCATTGAAACAGCTTTAAGCTAGATTTGAAGGGGTAAGGGGGTAAAACCAGGCTCACTAGAGATCAGACTGGGAGCTGCATGCCGATGTTTGAGGCATGGTGTGCTTGCGAGGTCCTTCGGTCTGCCGTCTCAGTGGAGACAGGGGATGGAGATCCATGCAGCAGCAAATACACAAGGGTTATTGATGTGTTAGAAACCATGGAAGTGCCTGAGAATGGTCACATAGGGACTAGGGCTTCTTCCCCAAAAAAGGTGGTGGGATCAATAGCCCAGCTGAAGAGCATCTACACCAATGCACACAGCATGGGCAACAAACAGGAGGAGCTGGAAGCCATTGCACAGTAGGAAAACTATGATAGAGTTGCCATCACGGAAACATGGTGAGATGACTCACACAACTGGAGTGCTGCAATGGACGGCTACAAACTCTTCAGAGGGAATAAGCAAGGAAGAAGAGGTGATGGGATAGTCCTGTAAAGTCGTGTTTTAACTATCTAGAGCTTGATGATAGTGACAATAGGGTCGCGTGTTTATGGGGAAGAAGCAGGAGGAAAGCCAACAAGCAGATATTATGGTGGGAGTCTGTTATAGACCACCCAACCAGGATGAAGAGGCATATGAAATATTCTATAAGCAGCTGGGAGAAGTCTCACGATTGCTGGTCATTGTTCTCATGGGGGACTTCAACTTACCAGATGTCCACTGGAAATACAATACAGCAGAGAGGAAACAGTCTAGGAGGTTCCTGGAGTGTGTGGAAAATAACTTCCTGACACAGCTGGTGAGTGAGCCAACTAAGGAAGGCACCCCGCTGGACCTGTTGTTTGTGAACAGAGAAGGACTTGTGGGTGATGTGATGGTTGGAGGCTATCTTGGGCATAGCAATCATGAAATGATGGTTTTCGATACTTGGAGAAGTAAGGAGAGGGGTTAACAGAACTGCCACCTTGGACTTCTGGAGGGCAGACTTTGGGCTGTTTAGGGGCCTGCTTGACAGACTCCCTCGGGAGGCAGTCCTGAAGGTCAAAGGCATCCAGGAAGGCTGGACACTCTTCAAGAAGGAATTCTTAAAGGTGCAGGAGCAGGCCATTCTGAAAGATGAGCTGGCAGGGAAGAAGAACGGCCTGGCTGAACAGAGAGCTTTGGCTGGAACTCAGGAAAAAAAACAGTTTATTGTCTTTGGAAGAAGGGTCAAGCCACTCAGGAGGACTACAAAGATGTCTTGAGGTTATGCAGGCAGAAAATTAGAAGGGTCAAAGCCCAACTACAACTTAATCTGGCTACTGCCAGACAATAAAAAATGTTTCTATAAATACATTAACAACAGAAGGAGGGCTAAAGACAGTCTCCATTCTTTATTGGATGCCGGGGGGAACATAGTGACAAGGGATGAGGAAAAGGCTGAGGTACTTAATGCCTTCTTTGCCTCAGTCTTTAGTAGTAAGACCAGTTGTTCTCTGGGTACCTAGTCCCCTGAGCTGGAAGACAGGGACAGGGAGCAGAATTAAGCCCGCATAATCCAAGGGGAAATGGTTAGTGACCTCCTACATTACTTAGACACACACACAAGTCCCTGGGGCCAGATGGGATCCACCCAAGGGTACCGAGGGAGCTGGTGGAAATGCTCACCAAGCCCGGTTGCATCATTCATCAGCAGTCCTGGCTAACCAGGGAGGTCCCAGTTGACTGAAGGTTATCAAATGTGATGTCCGTCTACAAGAAGGGCCAGAAGGAGGATCCAGAAAACTACGGGCCTGTCAGTCTGACCTCAGTACTGGTGAAGGTTATGGAGCAGATCATCCTGAGTGCCATCACACGGCACGTACAGGACAACCAGGTGATCAGGCCCAGTCAGCATGGGTTTATGAAAGGCAGGTTGTGCTTGGCTAACCTGATCTCCTTCTATGTCAAGGTGACCTGCTTAGTGGATGAGGGAAAGGCTGTGGATGTTGTCTACCTGACTTTAGTAAAGCCTTTGACACCATTTCCCACAGCATTCTCCTGGAGAAATTCGCTGCTCATGGCTTGGATGGGCATACTCTTGGCTGGGTAAAAAACTGGCTGGATGGCCGGGCCCAAAGAGTTGTGGTGAATGGAGTTAGATCCAGTCACAAGTGGTGTTCTCCAGGGTTCAGTACTGGGGCCAGTTCTGTTTAATACCTTTATCAATGATCTGGATGAGGGGATTGAGTGTACCCTCAGTACGTTTGCAGATGACACCAAGCTGGGCAGGAATATTGGCCTGCCTGGGGGTAGAAAGGCTCTACAGAGGGATCTGGACAGGCTGGATCGATGGGCCAAGGCCAATTCCCTGAGAATCAACCAGGCCGAGTGTCAGGTCCTGCACTTGGGTCACAACAACCCCATGCAACACTACAGGCTTGGGGAAGAGTGGCTAGAAAGCTGCCCAGCAGAAAAAGACCTGGGGATGTTGGTTGACAGCCAGTTGAATATGAGCTGGCAGTGTGTCCAGGTGGCCAAGAAGGCCAACAGCATCCTGGCGTGTATCACAAATAGTGTGGCCAGCAGGACTAGGGAAGAGATCATTCCCCTGTACGCGGCGGCACTGGTGAGGCCGCACCTCCAATGCTGTGTGCAGTTTTGGGCCCCTAACTACAAGAAAGACATTGAGGTGCTGAATCATGTCAAGAGAAGGGCAACGAAGCTGGTGAAGGGTCTAGAGCACAAGTCTTATAAGGAGCGGCTGAGGCAACTGGGGTTGTTTAGCCTCGAGAAGAGGAGGCTAAGGTGAGACCTCATTGCTCTCTACAACTACCTGAAAGGA